>JAHWFP010038545.1:54795-68300 GCA_023313725.1 Lithobius niger
TGATTTGTTCTGTTGACAAACATTTTGAATCGTAGCACGAAACAAGGGATCGGTGCATCGTTATCCCGCATTTTCTTTATCACCATCCCTTACTTTAATTGCTGTGTAGCGCCGATTACTTCCATGAAAATAGGTTGCGCTCCCCCCCCACCCCACCACCACCAATCCTCATGCCAATTTGTCAATTTAGTTTGTAATACAGTACATTGTAGTCAGTAGCTGGGAAATAACACAAATAAGAGCACAATGGATTTTTATTTTTATTTACCAAGACGGCTATCCTTTTTCCAACAAACCCCAAGCATTCCTTTGCTCTACCGACACTTTCTTAACAATAGGGAGTTGTTTATTTGTACGCATGTCTACAATAATACGTCTTATTGACGCATCAAAAAAATTGAGCTGCGAAATGGGTGATAGACGCGGCCTTTTTTTTTCCCCCCAACGTCTCGACATCACTTGCCTGGAAAAGCTATAGGCTTACGCGCCTTGCATGAGACGTGTAGCAATTTAGCAAAACGTTACAACACTCCAGTAGCAGCCACTGCACACTTTTTGGATTGCGTGTTAGTTCTATACTCTCAAAAATCACTCACCCTGGATTCGAAATACTAGACGACGTTTTAAACATGTCCAGAGCTTGACTGTGTTATAAGTTTTACCACGCTTCGCTAACGAAGTCGAATTCGACGCCATGTCTGGGCTCGATTGAACTCGCTGTTGGCAAAGTGCACCTTTCCTACTGGCAAAAACGCGCGATATTCGACGAACGCCGAGTCATTCTTTCAGTGGCCAGACTCTAATAGTGCCACGAGAAATTGGTTTCAACATTTTGCTACTACCTTTTGCCTAGAGGCCGAACCATTCTCAACTTAGTCACCTCTTTATAGGTTTTTGGATTGTTTTAATTTTGTTGTAATTTGTTTTATTTAGTTAGTTTTGGTGTGTTGATATCACTGCTTTGAAGGGCCAAACCACTCTCAACTTGGTGGCCTCTTTACCAGTTTTTGGCTTTGTTTTACAGTTTGACGCACGTCAGTATACACGTTGTCCGAACTTTGGCCATCAATGAGAGACGATGCCGACAATACTAACAATGGTTATAACAATATTTTCGTACTTACGTGCCCTGGCAATTGAATCCAGCACGAAATTTCAGAAGGTGGCTCTCTTATGAACCAGCAGGGACCCTCAAACTCATCTATCGAATACATAATCAGTCGGCAACTTTGTGAACACCTGACTAAAAAGTGGCACTCCCATGACAGCGAACGAACACGGCCTGGTGCACAATGGCCACAACAGCAAGCTCAGCCTAATGCACATTGCGGGCTACGAACCCCATGTTTTTTTCAAATATTCCTCGATCAGCCAGCACAACAGCGATGTAGATAACTGAAGAAGCACATTTATTTAAGCTTGAAGAAGAAAGATAGGAGCACCATATTTTACACCTGTATGGACAAAATGCCTATCGAAAATCGCAAAATACTGACGAGTATTTCTGACTTTGAATTTGAGCATCAGCAAATTTGCTACCGTAGTTACAGAACATTCAAAGTACGATGGCTGCATTTTTCTTATGTATTTGTGCTGCATTATCTTTTTATTTAGCTTGTAAAGAGTATTTTGCTGGCCCTCCTGCCTGGCCGGCTAAAAATTGTTTCTATTGCCCGGAGGTAACGTACATTAACTGTGTTTTTGTTGCATTCTTTCTGAAGGATGCTTCTCCCGTTGGAGGATGCTTCAAATCTTCGCTTGATGGCCAGCTGCGCATGCGCGATCCCTCTTATAAAAGCGGCTCGGCGATGCTCGCCTGCCATCTTTGTTACCCTATCGTTCAGTCAGGTGGCGACACAAGAGGGGAGGTAGGGCGGGTACAGGTAATGTATGGTTCCTCCGGGTAATAGAAACAATTTTCAGCCGGCCAGGCAGGAGGGCTGGCACAATACTTTTTCTATTGCCCTTCGGAAACATAGATTACTTGTGTTTTTGCTGCATTCAAAAAGACTTCGTCAACGCTGGTGGAGGGGTCCACCTGACGGGCTGCCCTAGGGTTGCGAGCTGGCTCCTCCAAAAAAATCAGAGATTTTTTTGCACTTTATTGAAAACGGAAACAAGAATTTCGGAAAAGGTGGTGGCCCTGAAAAGGGCAGTTTGTTGAAAGGCTTGCTTTTGCTTCAGGACATCAGTTTGTTTTCAGTGCTTAAGGAGGATGGATTATCTGTCTGGCAGCGACTATGGGTCCCAGACGGTGTAATCCAGTTTCTTGTCATATCCTGGAAGTAATGGCTGATGAAAACGGATTGGCTTCTCCAGGATGTTGCGTCCATGATGTCGACTATGGCGATCTTCTTGTGGAATGACCAAGAAGCTGAAATTGCCCTTAGTTCATGTGCCGTTGCCCTGATGTTGACGTCTAGGTGGTCGTTGGGGATGTTTTCATAAGCGTTGATCATGACCGTTCTAATCCATGATGCTATCATTGTTGCTGTTGTTTCGCCGAAAGAGGTTTTAAAGGGGAGGAACAGTTGATTGCGGCCTTTGCAAAACTCAAGGTTTTCGGTTCGTTTAATGTTATAACATAGAGCTCTCACTGGACACAGGAGTTTTTCGGGTTCTTCTGCGGTGATGTTGGTTAATGCCGGAATTATTATTGGCTTGGTTGGTTCACATGGTTTTTGCGTCTTAGCTCTGAACGAGGCTCTGGGTTTCAGGTGGATTGGGGAATAGTTTCCATAAAAAAAAAACAAAAAGCTGGGTCGATGGAGAGGGCTTGTACTTCACTGCAACGTTGTCCAGTGGCAAGGGCTGTTGGGAAAACAGTTTTCCTTGTTAGGTAGTTCAGATCGCTGTGCTGTGTGGGTTCGCAAGCTTTGTTTCCGAAGGGATTCCAGAACGATGGTGAGATCCCAATCAGGGAATGGTTTCTTGATGGATGGTCTTTCATTTTCAAAGGATCTAACGAGTGTGGATATGTTGTGATTTTCGATGAGGTGGAGATTTCCTGCTGCCTTAAGACGGAATTTAGTGCTAACCTGTAGACGAGTATGGCGGAGGCCTTTAAATTCTGGTTAATCAGGGTGTCAAAGAGTTCTAGGAGGTCGGGTATAGAGGGATTGACTGGATTGATTTTCCCTCCGATACACCAATGAAACCACCTTTTCCAGTGGTTGTCATAGATTTTGTTTGTTGATTTTTGAATGGCTTTACTAGCAATGCGGGCTGCGTTTTCTGGACGAATTCCTGTCTCTTGGAAGAGTTCGATGATAGTAGCCACCCGTGTAGCTGTACGGTTTGGGTGTGATGGTGGAACAGGAACCCTTTGCGCTGAAAGCAGATCTGGAAGTTTTCTTGTGTGGTCTATTAGGAGATCTAGTAGATGGAGAAACCAAGGGGCTGATGGCCAGTTTGGTGCGATTAAAAGGAAGGTTCCTTCTGTCTTCGAGATCTTTTGAAGAACAGCGTGGAGTAGTTTGAATGGTGGAACAGGTATGCATAAAGGTTCTTCCAGGGGAATGTTAGGGCGTCCACTCCCCATGCTTGTGGGTCTGGGATGGTACTTATGTATTGGGGAAGTTTGGCATTGAGCTTCGTGGTGAAGAGGTCTATCATTGGTCTTCCCCAGGTGCTGAATAGAGATTCGCAGATTGATTTCTTGAAGGACCATTCCCCTGTTGGTGGCGTCGGCGACATAGAGAGTCGATGATGGCATTCCTGTTCCCTGGTATATGGAGAGGGAGGATTGTTGTCTTCAGGGATTTGCAGAGTGTGAAGATTTTGAAAGTGTTTTGGTGGAGGGAACGTGAGTGGGTGCCACCTTCCTTTCAGATGTAAGGTTGCAGTCTGTTGTGTTGTCGGTGTAAATCTGAACCACTTTGTTGTTGACGATGGCTTGGAAGTGGTTAAGTGCTTCCCAAATGACTTTTAGTTCCAAAAGATTGATGTGGGCTTGTTCGTTCATTTCCCATTTTCCGGAGGCTTCTTGGTTCTGGATGTGGGCTCCCCAGCCCTGAAGGGATGCATCCGTGAATAGGTGAAGCGCTGGTTGAGGTTCGTGTAGTGGTACTGATGCTGAGATTGTCGTTATGTCGGTCCACCAAAGGAGAGTGTCGTGGGGAAATGTTTTTTTTTTTGGTTATGTAAGGTTCTTGTCCGTGGTTGTTCCCCAATGGTCTATGCGGTAGTGGTGTAGTGGTCTTGCCATTCATCTTCCGTAGGGAATAATCGCCATGGAATCCAATTTCCCTATTAGGGAATTCAAGTCTTTTAAGGTGTGGTTGGGTTTGCTGCGTAAATTGTGGCAGGATTGGATGGTGCTTTCGATTCGTTCTGGTGAAGGCGAGGTTGAAGTGGGCTCCGAGGAAGACGAAGCCTTCGTCACAAAGGATTGGCTGGGTTCGAGTCTTGATTTCGGGAAGTTGATGGCGAATCCCAGTTGGGAGAGGAGTTTTAGGGTGTAGCCTCTTTGTTTTTAGAAGTGTTGATGATTTGTCTTTTAAAATCCAATCGTCCAAATATGCGTTGGTTGATATCTGGTTTTGGTGTATGTGCGCTAGAATTGGCTTTAGAATGGCTGTGAAGATTCTTGGTGCGGCGTTCAGGCCGAATGGTAGGCTTAGGAACTCGTAAACTTTTCCGTCGTATAGGAAGCAGAAGTAGTGGAGAATTGAGTGGTGCAGGGGAATGCGGAGGTAGGCATCCGTGAGATCTATTGAAATTGTGCAGTCGTTTGGTTGAAGTGTTTGTTTAATTGTGTCTAGCTCACCAAAGCTCGCTTGATTCTGAAGCGAGTTTTTCACATAAGGCATTGACGGATGACGTATGGATGACGTTAGCCTGGGAGGCGGCACGGAGGCCGAAGCGTAGTAGCTTGTCATTGTCTTCGATAATAGCGGAAGGTACTTCGATTCTCCTTGGGATGAACAGAGAAGATCCGAAATCGATTTTTGTTTTGAGGTGAGGAATTCATTTACTTTGTAGGTTTGAAGTTTCTTGGGTTTGCAGAACCTTCTCCTAAGGGTCAGAAGTACCAGTTTTCTTTACCTGGTCATGGGGGTGGAGGTTGTTGGTCGAGGATGACGGGTTCACCTTTTCTCAGAAGGATGCCGCCGTTGCGAAGGAGTGTCGTTGATTGACCCAGCATCCTTCTTTTTTTTCTTTTGGCGGTCTCGTTGACAAAAACCGAAACTGGTAGCGAGGCCGCGGTTTACAGTTGGGGTGGCAGAATCTGGTGGAGGTTTGTAGAGAAAAGCCGCCGGTACACTTTTATCAACCGTTGTGAGTAGGCGGCGAAGAGGAATGGTTGATGCTTCATCATCATTGTCTTCTTCTTCGGAGTCATCATTGGAGAAATGAGCATGCCGAGAAGATGAAGAATTTCGGGAGGAATTGTTGAGTACAGACGCGGTGTCAAGATCCGAGTCATCTTGAGAGTCGTGTGAGGAGGAGGAAAATGATGGGGAAGAGAGTCGATGTTTGCGTGTCGGAGCCGAAGGTTTTTGGAAGGGCGAAGCTGAGGAAGGCGTCACTGTTAGCTTAGGCGAAGGGTTTGTTGAGCTGGAGGGTTGTGATGTGTGGAGCCGCTTGGAAGATGGTCTTGCCGAGGCGTTTACGGCAGGATTGGTAGAGATTAACCAGGTTTTAGTGTAGGAAGTTGAATCTGTTTGGGGCGAAGGAGGCGTAGACTTCTTTTTATAGCCGAATTTGCTGATCGCATGGTCGAGCCTGTGTACTTCTTTGGCAGTCAGTGAGTGACTGCGGCATGAAGTGTGGGATCTATGCGACAAAGCCGATGATAAATCCAAAGGAACGTCAGTAGTCGGCGTAGGTGTGTGGCGACATGAATACGTCGAGGTGCAGTTTTGTGGTTGGCTGCAAGGTAATGGTGAAATTGGCGGGGAAAGGGGCGACGGTGATAACACACGGTGTGGTATACTAAATACAGATGCAAACCTATTTACGTTGCCTTTTGGACTTATATGTCAAACTGCCTGAGCGGGGAATCGAACCCACGACCTCTGAAATCAAAGGCCAAGGTCCTACCGCTAAGCCAGATTGACACGGCCTATAAGTCCAAAAGGCAACGTAAATAGGTTTGCATCTGTATTTAGTTAACCAATTTCGAGCCCATTGGCTTTCCGTCCCGTTTAACGGTGTGGTATGGGTGGAGACGAAGGTAGGGGCGAAGGCGTAGGCGAAGCATCTGTTGGTTGTACGTAGGGATCGACCGATCATCGGATCGGTATCGGCATCGGCCGATATTTTTTATCCGATAATCGGATCGGTTTATGTGTCCGATACCGATGTCAACTTCACTGCCAAACGCGAGTTTCAGTTTTGTAAATTGCTTCGGTCTAACAGATTAACTAGCAAAGGCTTGTCACTTCTCAATACCAAGAATTTATAAATTCTTGTAAATACTAATACTAATGTCTAGTGCATTGCGATTAAGTCGTCTAGCGATCGACGGGAACCAAGCACCAGCTGGTCCTACCGGAGCACGTGCCAAAACTAGCCAAAATTTGGTTAATTCTGAACATTGTGTATCTTAGTTACTTTTATTAAATATTTACGTAAACAAACTTATATTTGCAATCTCGTTTACCTTTTGTTAGTTAAAGAAATCGATGATTCTAGAAGCATTAGTAGCATAACTTCCGATCCTTGCAAGATTTCTTTGTTGTGGAGCTCAGTCACAAGGGCCAACAGAAAACGTGCTAATCAGTAATCGTGGACAGTGAATAAGCGAGTTGTGATTTTTAAAAGGTTTTAAAAATATATTATATCAAAATTGTAATTTTTTTTAGAAATACAAATCCATAAAAAATGCGGTAACAGAAACCTTTTAATTATTTGCTATATTGTCTTTTGTCTTAGCTGGTGTCGGCAGGGTGCTCGATGCGCGGACAACCGGGAAAAAGTAATGCAGATTAGGCCATTAAAAAAAAATTGTCTCATCAAATTTAAAATTATTACTTTTTAAAAATACTTTATTACTATCGTAGTATAACAACATCCAAGTATTTATTCGAATCCTGTGTTTTTACTACTGTTAAAATTATTCAGGCTGTATCCTCCATTTTACTGGTAGTAGGTGCACCTTTCGGGTATCAACTTTTAAAGAACATTTTGTAAACATCCGGTTTCTTCGACGTAGTCAGTTTATCCGAGCAACTATGATCTATTTAAAACTAGTTTCAAGTGGATCTGAATGAAATAGCATATATGAATTACCAATTAAAGATATTGAAGCAAAAAGGTTTATTCGTAGAAATTCAAGAGTGGATGGTAAAGCCTTGGATTGGTAAAGCAAACGCCCAAGTTTTGTTTCGTGCTGGGTAGTTGGCAAGATGGGCTATGGTGATTTTAAATCGCGTTTTCGTAAGCAGAGGTCTATTTTAGTTAAACGTGAGTTTGGGGAGGGGACAAGTACGGTAAGCAAAGGAATATTTTTCCAATGTCCAGCGTTAATTTGTCATTCGTTCGTAATTAAATTTTTTGCTAGACCATAATTTTAATTACTAGAATTTTGAATTTTTTTAGGGATGGGGGGTTTGAGGAGCAGAGCTTGGAAACTCTCGTCAGTTGATTTGAAATTAAAAGGCGTAACCAGCCCCTGTAAAGATTAGTTTTATAATTTCCGATTTTCGTTTTTTCTCTCATGCAAGTGTGCATATACAGTTAGTACAAAAGTAGTCTATTCATACTTAACATCAGAAGTTTTAAATCGTTTGTAATGAAGAATTTTAATCAGCGTTAAATTCATTGTACTACAGTGCTGATAAATGGGTTTTTTCTATTTTTTTGGGCATTTAACTTTAAATATGGTACATATGTTAATTTTTTTACTTGTGGTACTGGTATGGGAAGGTGCCAAAAGTTACAAGGAACCGGACGGGATAAGCACTGGTAAATTTTATCCAGATAGATCCATTGTGTGTGTAATAATAATAACGTTTTGTAGCTCATGGCAATAAAAGTGTAAAAATATGATAATTAAACTTATTTTCAATTATATGAAGTAACGGATAATATTGTATTTTTTAGTTCTTATTAAGTTTATAAATTTTGCTTGGTAAAAAAATATTAAATATCGGTATCGGATCGGCATCGGATCGGATCGGTATGACAGTTATCGGCATCGGATCGGATCGGCAAAAACCTGTATCGGTCGATCCCTAGTTGTACGTATAGCCTATCTATAGATGGTTCTTCCCAGCAAAGAATTTATTTATTTTATATTATTCATATCGTTGGTTAATATATCACCTGAAACTAAAATGTACTGTCCCCCAGTTCAGGAAAGAGCGATGGAAAAGCCTGGTCGGCAATTATGCTCTATGTTTGCCTGGAGAATGAAACCTCCGGCTTATCGAGCGCTTTAGCCTGTTGGGGAGATAACTTCCGGTTTAGGGGGGAGCCAATGCTCACTCGCGTTCTGGTGTGGATGCAGGCTGCGTGGGCTGCAAGCTACAGTCATGTTGTAAAGCCATGTTTGTTTTAAGCCATGTGGTCAAGTGTTGTAACTTTGAAACTTTCAAAAAGTCACTGTTAAATAAACAGTTGAACTTTAAGTATTCTTCTGGACCTTCTTTGAAATGAAACGGTAATAGTAATTTGTAAGACTAGGAAATTTCCTACAGCATCCACCAAAATTTCTGGATTAGGAGGCGCAGGACTGGCGGGCGAAGATGCAGTCTTGGGCGAGCGCTTGGCCGAAGATCGGGATCTTGACATCAGGAACGGTGATGAACTGAGGGCGAAAGCGTCAGTTTGGGCTTCCCAATGGCGAAGGCGAAGGGAGTTGCGGGTGAAAGCGAAGTTGGAGGACGAAAGAAGCAAAGCGACCGTCATTGTCGGATGGAGGAAAAAAAGATCGCAGGCGAGCACAGCCGAGCTGCTTTTATAAGAGGGGGTCACGCATGCGCAGACCGGGTTGCACAGCTGGCCATCTAGCAACAATTTGAAGAATCCTCCACCGGGAGAAGCATCCTTTAGGAAGAATGCAACAAAAAACACAGGTAATCTATGTTTCCGAAGGCCAATAGAATTGTTGGTTTTGTCATACCAAACAGTAATGTGCAAATAAAGCCTTTCATTCATTACTCATTTAGATAGGACGCTGTGTGTAGTGTTAACAAGGCTACACATAACAAATGGAGAATTGTTTCCAGCAAATTTCAAAATGTAGGACCCGGTTTTGCAGAATGGGATTTTGGATCCAGAAAAGTGATCCCCATTTGCTCTTTTTTTCTTAGGTATCGGCTTGTCAAATTTTTCCGTTGCCTTTTTTTTTTTTATGGACTAGGCTAAGCTGTATTTAATGGCCAGAAAGTCGCCACTGTAACCAGAAAAATGGTCGGTTACTAACCTTGTCACCAAGTACCAGCATCAGCAAAAAGTATGTATGCTACAGTAAGTTCAGGTACTAGCCAACCAACAACTACAGACAAGAAAAATGAGAATCTCTGCAGTAACTTTATCTGTGTCATAACACTTTCAAAAGGCAAATCTCCCTTTATTTGCCCATACAAAGACCCCTCCAACCCTAATCTGAAAGGCTAGGCTATAAAACGAGCTAGCTCTCAAAGCAAGCAACCACACCACCAGAGGGGCAAATCAGGGTATTACATAAGGGTGCATGGCAGCAAAGGTTTGACCTACTTACTTGCCATAACACTCCAGCCAGAATTAGTTTACCGGTACTCCTTTTTTTTTAAAAATAAGGCTGCTCTCAAACTTAGATGGACAAAACAAAATCGAACTGGAGACTCCCAGAAACATTGCCTTATGCAAAATTAATTTTCTTGTTCATGGGGGTCGGGGGGGGGGGGGCAATTCGATTTTTTACTTCAGAACTTTTAATAAAGATAAAATTAATATTAGAATAGGCTTTACAGTGCAACAAATTCCAAGACAAGAGATAACACTCAAATTAAAAAAACAAACAAATCTTACCGATTTGAGAATTTTCAGCAGCCCTGTCAACACGATTAAAATGGCGTATTGGAATGTCAAAATCGATCAAAAATTGTCGAAACAGCAGAAATTTGTCAACGGAGCCCTTCTACTGTAGCGACGCACCGTTGTGTTGATTCTGCTATGGGGTGTGCACAGGATGCCGCGCAGAGCCGTATGTATTGGTGAAACAAGGAAAAGGAGTGCAGAATATTTGATCTTCACGAACTTAATCCACAATATCCTGCGAATTTTCGACAGCTATAGCAAGTTGGTGGTATAACAGCTTCACATCTGTCGTCTTTAGGCCCGAAGTGTCAGTTCATTCTCCGTTTTCAACTACATCGTCGTTTTGTGTTTTGAATAACGGCGCCTGCCGTAGCCTCCCTTATTTATGATGATGTCCGTTCCAAGCGTTTCTAGGTGTGCACTAACCTCTCTGCTTACTCTATTGCCAATGGTGAGATCCGATGGCCTTAAAAATTCATTAACTTCTGTGAAATGCGTTCCTGTCCAAATTGTTATAGCCTTGTTGAAACCCCCCATCACCCCAATCGTCATTTTCCTGCTAGAAATTGGAGAAAAGCTTTACACATTTATGAAAATCAATGTCTTATCTCTTTAAATCGTGACTATGCTATAGCAACATTATCTAAAACTAAAAGCTTCACATATTTAGCAAAACCAACTTTAAATAGCCATCGTTCAGGCTCGTGATCGGATTTCAATGTGGCATTAACACAATGCTCTATTCACATTTATTCACAAATTAGTTTATTAGACATCAATTAGCTCTCATTCACAAAGATCTCTAGACAGACTGTTTCACCCTTGTTTGGGCTTGTCAGTAGAGAATACTTTGTGGATGAAAGCTAGGCTACGCTTGCTAGGGCAAATGACAATGGCGAAACGAATACGGTTTCAGCAAGCGGAATAGCAGAAACGTCTGCTTGTTTGGGGCTCCATTCTACTGAATGGTTTGCACCCAGGCCTGGGACAATTTTTACCAATTGATCATTTAACATCAATTAGCTCTCACCCACAAAGATCTCTAGACAGACGGTTTCACCCTTGTTTGGGCTCGTCAGTAGAGAATACTTTGTGGATGAGAGCTAGGCTACTCTTGCTAGGGCAAATGACAATGGCGAAACGAATACGGTTTCAGCAAGCGAAATAGCAGAAACGTCTGCTTGTTTGGGGCTCCATTCTACTGAATGGTTTGCACCCAGGCCTGGGACAATTTTTACCAATTGATCATTTAACATCAATTAGCTCTCACCCACAAAGATCTCTAGACAGACTGTTTCACCCTTGTTTGGGCTCGTCAGTAGAGAATACTTTGTGGATGAGAGCTAGGCTACTCTTGCTAGGGCAAATGACAACGGCGAAACGAATATGGTTTCAGCAAGCGAAATAGTCCAAACAAGGGTGAAACAATCTGTCTAGAGATCTTTGTGGGTGAGAGCTAATTGATGTTAAATGATCAATTGGTAAAAATTGTCCCAGGCCTGGGTGGCCAGAATCTTGCCCGTGATCTTGGCAAGATGGCACAATCTTGGTTACTGCATGCAAGATCATGTCAAGACACCAAGATCTTGGTTGTTGCATCCAAGATCCAAGACATCACAACTAGCCAAGATCTTGGTAAGATGAAGCAAGATTCAGTTCTTGACAAGATCTTGGCAAGAATTACTGGGATTTGATCTTGACAAGATCTTGAACACATTTCTTGTTGTTTGAGTTGGGAATAGAATGAAGAATAGGTTGGAATCTTTTCAACAACAACGATTCGTTTTAATTATGTTTCGCTGTGAATAAAAACTACCACATTCCAGATAAAAATTATTAAAACGGTTTGATTTCATTAAGAAATGACCTGTACTCGTATATCAACAGTTAGTGGTAGGTTTGGCATCTTTTGTAGGCCTAGGGCTAGGCAACAGAAGTAATGCATTTACTAATTTACATTTGAAAATAAGGTTCTAAATAGACTGAATTGTCTGCAACCTTCCTTTTTTTCAACCTGTTTAAACTTTTTTAGGCCTAGGTTATGCAGTTTCAGAAAATTATGAAGACCTTTTACCCCTTTTGCAAAATAGCCTATATATTATCAAGGGTTAGGTCCATATTAAAATCCATATTACCCTTTATATAATATATCCTAGATTTTGTTTTATTTTCTACTCCAGAAACGTTGATAATGACAGGTCTGTCAACGTGACGACGTAGGAAAAAAAAGTTAAAAGTACTCATTCACCGAGGACATACAATCATTATGTTTTTGCCACTTCAATCGGTTTTTTTTTTTACGTAACCGTATCACTAGTTATTTTCAAACAACCAAGCAAAAACAGATTTTTCTAAGGCTGAGAAAGACAGGAATACAAAAAAACGGTTTACTATAGTATCGTATAATTCAAAAAATTAAACCTTCCACAAAGTAATACGAAGATAAATTTATTAATTAAAAATTAACTTGACGCTAATACATTTTTTTACACTTTTTATTTCAAGGACCATTGGCTAAATTGACAAAAATCCAATTCTTTCATGGCCAGTTAGGTATTTTAATAACAATAAATAATAATAAAAAAATAATAATAGCTTTAAGGTCTTAAAAGCACAACAGAGACAAATCAACCGTTTTCAAGGTCTTAATAGCACCATCACCAGACAATAATCGTTGTATTGTTTTTGTGCAAGTAAAATCAATACATCTATAAATTCTTGGTAATTATTTACTGGCATAGTAGCTTCGAAAAATTATTAATACGAGACGACTGAGCGCTTGGAGTAAAGCGAAGGAGAAAGACAACGCGAGCCGATTCGCTGAAGCTGATCACGTGATATCCCTCGTAATTCAAACCGGGAACGTACGAAGTTAGGCTTAACGGTGCGGTCAGCGAAACTCAACCTATCAATTTTAAAACTATGTTACGTTGGACTAAACTTCACATCTATTTCCCCGTGACTTAGCATAATAGCAAGCACCGCGCTAATTCATGAAAGTGCAACCACGAACATGGAATTTTGGCAGCTGTGCAATCCTTTACTACACGGAATACAAGTTAGCCTAACATTCAACGGATGGCATTTTCAGGGTCCCATCGTGCTCAGAGCGTGGGTAAGCTGTCATATGCGCTAAACTCATCGTTAAATACTGAAGAAATCCTTTCAATAGAAGGTAAGAGCCGTGATGAATTACAAAAGTGTCATTTCAACTGTTGTGCTGAAAGAAAAACGTTCAAAGACTGTAACAGTCGGTACTGGAAAAGCAGGTCAGCGACCATGCAGGCCGTGACGATGTGTCGACGATCGTGACATTTTAGGCCTCCCTGTTTAGGCCATCGGATTTTTAAATCTATTTCTACTGTATTTTTACTGTGTTATTTCGATTCAAGAAGAAGACGTTAAGAAGTGATTGAAAAAAGTGAGATGCCGTATGTTTGATACAGATTTTACTTCATATTATGCAGAACATTTTGTGCAAGAACATTTTGGGATGGAAAAATATCAATCAGAATAACGTACAATTTCAAATAACT
>JAHWFP010038545.1:68700-135450 GCA_023313725.1 Lithobius niger
TTGTTCCTTTTTTCTTTCTGACTTTTATGGATCACATAAATTCCAAGAAAGGAACTAATATAATAAACACTGCCCTTTTAATGTACACCTTTGGGCATAAAAAATGATCGTTTTCGTTATACAGGGGCTTTAAACAATGCCACTCTTTGACGGTAACAATGGAGAATTCCTTCCGCCTTTATTGACGTATATTTTTATTTACAACAATGAAAAAGTTTGCATTGTTGTCGGGCTACTTGAACCTCGATATAGTGCGATCATTTTTTATGCCCAAAGGTGTACCTTAGCAGGCAATGTTTTGACAAATTTCCATAAAGCAAAACCATAGGCTTACATTTTTCCCCACAAGATGTGAGTGGCCGACCATCATCTGATTTCTAAACTTTGAAGGACTAATATGTTTTGACAAATGTATGTGAAGTAAATAGGTTCATACGTACAGGACTACAGGGGTCCACAAAAAATGTAATGGCAGGAACTTTTTAAAAACTTTAAAAAAAAAGGTGCAAATTAGGCACTTTGTGCACCCAAAATTCAATTCTGATTCCGAAAAAGTGGATTCTATTTTACAAAATTTGTGATAAAATACTTGGAAAAAAATCATCAATTCGATTGATATAGCCAAGATTGACAGGTTATTTAACCTATTACACAAAGGGATTCAAAATTAGGGGAGAGAAAAGTTAACCTTTTAACTTACAAAACATTTTGGACGTAACTTCTGCAGATTGCATTTTTGTGGACCACTTACTAGCCTATAGCCTAACAAGGCGATGAATTGTCTATCTTCATACACCTCAGGGATGCTGCCGGGGGTACCTTGGTTTTTCACATTCCGGCTTTTCATTTTTTTCACATTTTTAGCATGCCTACTTTTTATTTTTTCACATTTTTCATATACCTGCTATTCATTTTTGTATCACTATTTCAACGTTTTCATATGTCTTACCAGTTTCACAATTCTTGAATAAAGTTTCCAGTAACCATTGTAATTTCAGTTTTTTTTTTTTTTTTTGCTATTTCAGGATACCAGGACGTAATTATTCTGATCATGTACCCTATTTTATTAAACATACTTATGACAAGATAAAAAAATTCAAAGTACTTACAAGAAGCTCTTTGGTAGATTTATCAGAAAAAAAATAGGCCACTTTCTCAGCAGCAACAGTTCACAATTTAATAGCCTATATTTATTTGACTTTGTAGAGCTTCTCTAATAAAATTGTGAATTATGGGCTGTTGCTATCAGAAAGTGGCCAAACTTATAGAAGCTGTGCCACGAAACGAAATATGAGGGTGCAGGACTTGCAGATCCTTTAAGAGCTTACAGTTAATGGGAAGTGTCTTCAGAAGTTGCAGAACTGCTTTTTTGTAAAAAGCCCTCCCTCTATAAAGGAACTCCTTTTCATCCTTCTGAGAAGTCTTTTCCTGGCACACTGCTTTCAGTTTCACTAGTAGAACGAATCCTTCACGCAAAATTAAGGCATTGCTGCCGGTCACGCAACATTGATTGTTAAGTTTACAACAGGCACGTGTAGAGCTTATTAATGCGTACACAAGAATTACTGTATACATCCATTTAATCCGAAATTTTTGTACCCTAAAACAGAAAACTTCCTATCACCATCACACACAGTGCACATGATAGTACCGCTGCGCGTAACGGTTGCTAGGCAAACGGGCCACATTCTCTCACACTGTTAAGAGCGACCACACGTGAATTCAAAGCGACCCGCATGTAAACCAAGTTTTTTTTCCTGTTCTAATCACAGACATGCTACGTAATTCTGGGTCCAAAATTAGGGCGGATAATTTGATTGTTTGTACTTTGCTTGTGCATTTTGCCACACCGACACTTGTATTTTTCATATTTTTTTTTGCCCCTAGCAAATTTTCACATTTTTCACACCGGCAGCATCCCCGAGACCTATTCTTTTACATAATCTTTAGCCTACTGCTTTAATTACCTTTAATAACTCCTGCTATAGCCTGTTAGATTAAAAAAAAAAGTTTTAACCGTAAATTCTCAGAGCTTATTATGCATGTATATGCATGTATAGCATGAATGAGAAATTAGTCAACTATAAAACTGATCATCAGTTAATGGGAAGATTCATTAGGGGTGCCATCGCGTGGCTTTTTTAGGTGGTCGCAGGGTTTTACATGTTTTAAACCAATGATGCAATCCATCTAGCCTTTGTTTTAAAGTATGCATGCTTTTTTTTAAATTAAGATGCTGCTGTAAATGAGATATTGAAACTGTTTGAATTAGAACAAAAAAACATTGTGGTAAGATCTTGGCAAGACTGAAACAAGATCTTGTTAAGAAAATGGTAAGATCTTGCCAAGATTTGAGCAATATCTTGCCAAGATTAGAGCAAGATCTTGACCATTTTCTTGCCAAGATCTTGATAAGACCTTGTACAAGAACTTAGCAAGATCTTATACAAGATTCTGACATGGGAACCATTCAGTAGAATGGAGCCCCAAACAAGCAGACATTTCTACTTTTTCGCTTGCTGAAACCGTATACGTTTTCGCCCTTGTCATTTGCCCTAGCAAGCGTAGCCTAGCTCTCCTCCACAAAGTATTCTCTACTGACGAGCCCAAACAAGGGCGAAACAGTCTGTCTAGAGATCTTTGTGGGTGAGGGCTAATTGATGTTAAATGATCAATTGGTAAAAATTGTCCTAGGCCTGGGTGTCAAACTGTCAACCATTCAGTAGAATCAAGAATTTATAGGGTTTGAAGGAGAATTTGTCACTCTAAAAAGTCCCTATTGAAACACGTTAGATCGGTCCCCATTAGTTCAGTGCGAGTTTTCAGAGGGCGCCACGTGTTCCATCTGATAATTTTTACTAATTTTTCAGCCCAAATCTAAAGTAAACTAAATTACAACTAAGCTAGGCTAAAAAATAATTAAAATCAAGCTAGTTTCGTTTAGTTTAGTTTAATTTTAGGCTGAAAACTGAATAGAAATACCCACATAAAACACGTGGCGCCCTCTATAAACTAAGACTGAACTAATACGACTGTATCCAAGGCGTTGCAGTATGGGTCTCAGTCACAAATTCTCCTCCCCAACCCTATAAATTCTTGGTAGAATGGAGCCCCAAAGAAGCAGACATTTCTGCTATTTCGCTTGCTGAAACCGTATTCGTTTCACCCTTGTCATTAGTTTATTAGACAAGTCTCCTTCAAATTCTAACTTAATTCATAGTTTAAACGAATTTATTGTGAAATAAGTGTTAGGAAAACAAACCCTTGTAATATTCAGCAAAACAAACGATGTTATAGTTTGATGGGACCTGGGCTACATGGCCATCAGTTTCACCAGCTTGGCATCACGTAGCTGCACATAGTGAATCTACCTACAGCTATGCCAACGTACATGTAAGCTCTTGTGACGACGTCCCATCAGACATCTCAGTTGTGCTGGGATATTAGGAAAGTTTGTTTTCTAATTTCGTAAAACGTTAGCTTAAACCATGAACTAAGTGGGAATGTGTGGAGGGACAATCAATCTTCATGAATGAATTGTGTGGCACTTGCCATTTGGCCTATATTCGCTCGCCATTCTCTATTACTTACTTGCCATGCAGAAATAGTTTTTAGCAGGTGTGTTGCTACTTAATCAGTAATCAGGTAAAGCGGGTAGTAAAGAGAGTTTCGCTCCAATCAGGCAAAGAGGGTAGTAGCAATATTGCATGCTTGGTTGGCTAGCCATTGTAATTCTGCACGCAACGACGCAAACCGCTTGTTTCTAGCTAGTACGGTTCCCGAGACATGACAATTTCAGCATCAGGGTTTGTTAATTAGTCGCCGTTATGACCAGTAGGGCTAAAAATCAAGTCGCCAACTGCCGAATTTCCCTCGCCATTTGGCGAGTGGCGACCGACATTGGTGAAGGTTGGAATCTCTTAAACTAAATTTGTGAATGAATGAGAATAGAAATGCTAGACTGAACCCAAATGAATAAATGTTGACTTTACTGATGGAGTTAGGCCTAACACTCTCCCTGGACAGAAGAAAGATTCAAAACTAATTAAGACTTTGTTGAGGCCCTCACCCCTTTTTTACCGAATTAAGTTTGGAAGCCCATGGGCATTTAATAGGCGTTTTATGGTAAATGACAGCAAAACTCCTACAAGTCATAAAAATTTATGTCTTTTAAAAAAAAATTCTCCAGTATACTTTTCAAGCGTTGGCATTGAAGATGTTTTCTTGCGCGCCGTATTGGGCATAGCCTAAAGCATTTAGCGAATCCGAAGTCTAGTGGACTGACTGCCAGCTATTCCGAAAACGAATCTGTATGGATGGAGGATGTGCTAATGATATTTACGCGCTCCGCTCCAAATGCCCCGTATTCGAACGCAAACTTTCAACACAAAAGTTACACGAGTGTTCACTTTCTTCATTTCTGCTAGATTGAATCAGATTAACGAAAAGCTTCCACAACCCTTACTGCAAGCGTCTACAGTAGTTCAATAGAACACCAAAAAAAAAGAAAATAATAAATGGAAAATTGACGCCACAGTAGTGTTGCACGGTATTAAGTTTTGGCAGAACGGTACGGTACGGTTCTGAAAACGGCGGTCTACGGTAATTTAGGAAATAATTTTGCGCTATTACCACTTTAGCACAAAAGAATTCAAATATGGCTCTTTGCATTTAATTTTTTTTACTAAAAGCGGGACTTCGCTTTCTTCTTGATTGGACGGTATGACATCGACAACACAAAACACGCTCGGACACGCTTGTTAGTGAAGGGCTGCTCCCTCTCCCATCCCTCCCCCTGCCGCAATGTGGGCACTTCCTCTGCCTAGTGGGATCGGATTTCACTCGCTCGTGCAAATTTCACACCTTCGTATCGGCGCTTCGTATCGGTGTGAATTTAATTAAAATAATTTTTGCCATCCGAAAACAAAAAAAGGGTACAGCTGATTCGTGAATGGTCGTCAGCACCATAATCGCAGTAATACCGTGGTGCTAAAAAAGGAACGATACTGATACCGTAATTTTTTTTTACTGTCAATACCGTGAGTACCGATTTACCGTGCAACACTACGCCACAGCCAGGACGTTGCCAAAAGCAAAGCAGGAGTGAGTTGGAAGTTAGTGATACTAGTGTTACAAAAAAAGAAAAAAATACCCCAAAACTTGGGAGGGGGACAGAAAACCGATAACGAAACCAAAACTGCGGTTTTGTGGTGACGTGAAACTGAAACCGTAGCATCCGGGGGAAAGCCACCCTCCCCCCCCCCCCCCCATAACTTCAGTATTTATAAGAATTTGAAGTTATAACTATTACCAACTAATGAATAGTTCTTTTTAAACCACTTTCTAAAATGTTCGGCACCTTAGGGTATCTATAAAGTTCAAATGATCACACTTCACCACAAAGAAATGAACAAGAGAATTTTTGGTGGAATAATGCAGCATCCACCTTCATCAGAATTCCACGCTAAAACGAAAAAAAAAAAGAGGTTCATATTGTTTTAGGCTGTGTCAGAATCACACTTGCCACATTTTCTATTGGACCACCCATCAGTGATAGAGATCAGTGGTCCAACATAAAATATGGCTAGCCTAGTTCAGATTCGGATTCTGACACAGCCTGAAACAATGTGAACCTCATTTCGTTTTCGCGTGGAGACTGCATTATTCTACCGAAAATTCAGGTGGACAGGGTTGTTTTTGTTCATTTCTTTGTGGTGAAGTGTGATCTTTTGAACTTTAGATGTCGTACACACGTCACAGTAAACACTGCTTGCCGGCATTTTCCTACCTTGGGGTATTTTTTAAGTTGCAAGTACTGTACAACTTTGAAAATTCATCACGACATATTGACTATGTCTTAATAGCATCACTTTAGCCTACGCACCCCTTTTAATTCATAAGTTATTTTGCTGTCATGCCCGGTATCAGAATCTGCAAGACGCTCGACAATACGTCGAGGAGAGTTGAAGGCCGCCGTGGATAAATTTTGAACAAGTTTCTGCCGTTTGTCAATATTTGACCGATTTTGACATTCCAATACACCATTTTAATCGTCTCGATGAGACCTTTCCATTGGTGGACTAACAGAAAGTTCTGCTTCTTGGCTGTCATGAATCATGAATCCTTGTTGAAAAGTGGTTTAAAGAACCTCTTTGAACATTTTCAAGAACATGTTTTAATTCATGGCTCGTTTTCCACACAATTGAGAACTTGTCGATGAGAAGCCTATTTTTAAGTAGGTGTAGGCCAAAAGAAATCGTCTACACTTAGCCCAAAAAGAAATAAGAAAAAATTGTTGTGGTCGGGGAGTCAAGATTGTCTTTGGACCTTGGTTGGGGGAGGTTAATTTTTTTTCATGCTGATCTTTGGAGGGGGAGAGGTCACATTTTCCAATCCTCCGACACTTGTCCAGTCCCAAAAAAACCTATCAAATGTTTGTTGATATTTTCAGTGCAGAATTGATTTTCATAGAGGCTGCATTGAGTGATATTATTAGCAGTTTTCCCCTCAAGACACCTTAGCCGAGAAAAAAAAACCCTGGTCCAGCATACATGTCAAAAACCCGCAATAAAAAAATCGTCCAGTCTCGTAAAAATGCCATTGAGTAGATAACCACTTCACAAAACTTTCACACAATTTTCAATATAGCCTACACTCTACAGTACCGTAAATTGTGTATTAAAAGCCCAGTTGAAGCTAAAGCCCACCCCCTTAAAATGCTGTAAAGTCAAAATCACGAAATATGGAGTTAAAGCCCACCCCTTAAATTATCGTTTTCTATGAAAAATTACCTTAAAGTTATACGATGTGAATAAAAATAGTACTGCTTGCTATGTTTACTGGTCTTTTCTCCCTCCTTGTAGTAATAGTGGACTCTTCCTTTAGCTTCTAGCACCTGCACAAGGCATCTCTCACCTAAGCCTCCTCCCTTCTTCACACAGCAATTAAAAGGATGTAAAAATTTCTTTCAGAGATCGTTCAAAAGCTTCGAATTTTCTGGAATAGATGTCCAGAAAGGTTACAAAATTGATAATGCTTGATTTAAAGCCCACCCCCTATTTTTGCCAAATTAACTACATAAGCCCATGGGCGTTTAATCCACGATTTACGGTACAAGAATAGTCGCTTAAGAATGTACAGGAACCGGCATTTAAACAGATAGGCCTAGTGAAAATCAGACACCTGAACCGAGTGAGAAGTTTGACATCAATTGGCATGAGTTTCTTCCAAAAAAAAGGTCAACTTTGGAAGAGAGCACCCAGAGTAGCAAGAAGCTGATCAAAGGCCCACTGTGAGGCAGCAGGACTTGAAGGAAATTCAAATGTAAGCAGTCATAGTAGTTGCATGTTGTTAATTTGCGACCAAAGGACCACTTTGGATCCTAAAAAGTGTTCATAACTCGTCAGTATTCTTCAGGGGAATGATTCCTTTTTAGCTTTGGTGGCTGCATTGAGGTGAGTACACGCATAAATTACCTGCTTGCACCACAGATCTTGATTTATACGGGAACAGCACAGCCCACCATTAGCCAGCTTGCCCAAAGTGCCCCAAAAGCGCGCGCGCGCAGGGGGGGAGTTATAAGATGCCAGTGGGCAACGTAAATCGATTTACACAGGAGAGACCAATTAGAAGTAAGGCTCGACTAACCCAACCAAATTGATTAGCAAAACTGCGACGCAAAATTAACTTGTATAGCAGATTCAAAATTTTGATTAGCATTTTTTGTTTTACTTTAAAAAATAATAGGCGCAGGCCTACCACATATTTTTTCTGTGTAGCGGTAGCGTGCACATGCCTAGTAATGTTTTATGTCCATTACAAACGTAATTTTTTGTTAACAGACGGAATCTTTCAATGCCTTTGTTGTATTGCTGCAGTATTTTTTTTTTAGTTATGGCCCCCCCCCCCCGGTTCGTTGATCTTTTTGCCTTTAAATGAAATGCAAACCATATAAGCTAATCACTTGCTGTTTCCAATTACTGTATAAGTAAAACAGCTGCTGCAAACGTTGTTCTCATGCGGAGTAGGTACGACGTGTTATCTTAACATTTTGTGTCGCAGCCTTGATCAGGAGATGCATTAATACAAGAATTTCGGACCAGATCATTGCAACCAACTCATGTGACATGAAAAATGGCTTCGTGGTTCATCAGTACAAGACACAACGCTCAAGGGAAATGAAGTAACCCCCTTCCTCTCAAATTCTAAAAAAAAAACTCGCATCTCCTGAGCACTCAATTTGTACACTTCGAAAATCAGCAAAATCCCCCCTCGACAAACCTACAGTCCCCTTCCTAAACATGTATTCACCATCTTGTTCACCCCTCCCTCACTAACAAGCCGAAAGTGGAGGACAGAGAGAAGACTTCGATCCCAGACGGCCTTGTTCGAATCATGATCTGTGGTGCCAAGAGCACGTTGAACGCAGCCAGCAAACTGAAGTAGGTTCTGACTTCAAAAAACGAGCCCCCTGCCTGCAGAAGATGGACGAGGTATGGCACTTCGTAACAGCCAAAGTGGTTCACTGCTGCGTTGAAAATCAGCAACAACCAACTATTGTTGTAGTGTACTTTGCAAATTGCTTAAAAGGTTTTGTGATGTCATCGTCCAGCCTGTTGGTACATTCTAAAAGTAGGCAAGAGTTAGCCTATATGAACGGCTAATATTGTCTTTTATAAAATATTTGGCTTACTAGGCTATCATTTTTCAAGCTGTTCGTTGAACTTGTAAGGAAAGCACGGTACTGAAATCATACTGTATCGAAGTTTACGTGGCGTGGTAGTTTACGATTTTAATGACAATGTCATGTTTAATGTCTAAACCACAGCAGTCAAAAACAAAATAATTTTTGGGTGGAAATGAATTAGGCCTAGGGATCAATGCCCGAGAATTCTAGGTTTGAACAATGAGCTACTGCAAACGGGGTTTGTCCTGTACAGTAATTCTGCTAATTAATATATGAAGTACAGAGGTAATATGGGGTGTCTCCAGACACTGGAATATACGATGCTATGAGGTCCAATTTATGAGATTATAAATTGTAAGCCATTTTGGGGCATTTCAGTTAGGTGAACAAATTCTCAAAACAAAATTATTTTTTTTGTAAAATCAGCAAATTAATTACAGTAAATCAAGGTTCAAGGTCCCTGTTAATGTAAATGATCATTTTTCCCCCAAATAATGCTCGCTCATGCAACAGACCTCACTGTGGCTAAGCATAACATCATGAACTGCAACAAGTCACAAATTTCTTCCAATTAGGAATTTGTGATTACTGGCAACATATCCTATTGTCATTAGTTGCACTTAAAACCTATTATATTGTGATTAGTCGTGGTTTTTGAGGTTATATCTTTAGCAGCATCGAGCGCAGTAGGGAGAGCAGGGCACTTAATCTGTTAAATCATTTTCGTAACCGGTGACCTTGACTTACCCTAAACTTGATATTTTCGAATAAATCGTTTTTGAAAATTTGTCCACCTAAACTGAACAAGTGCCCATTTTTGCCTCAGTCTTCAGTGTCGTACTACGTAACTGTAGTGTTACTCGCGTTAACACCCATTTTTTTTTTTACGATTTTTAAGATTTTTACAATCGAAGGGTTTTTTTTTTAATTTGGCGTATTTCGCACGAAAGCCTGTCATGGATACAGTTTCCGGATTAAATCAAGAAGACGACACTATTATGCCACACAACACTCGTGATTACCCATTACTTACGTAATAATTCTAACGATCACACCAATACCTCGCGATCGGGACAAAGTCAACCAAACATGACATTGTTAACCACACAACGTCCATTACGCCCTCATGATCACACATAAAACTCTAAGACACGATTACGATAAAACACCAACTCAGCTGTGAAGCACTTCTGCGAGCTGTTTTGGCAGCCGCCATCTTGGATGATTCCATGAGCAGAAATGGAGACACACACTACACACACAAACACCGAAATGATCAAAACCAAACCTACCAACCCAGGATCGTGTTTGCATCATTTGTCTACACGCCTTGACGCTACTTACCGAGGAATAGTGATACATTTAGTATTTGTATTCTGTGCAGTGATGGCTTTTTCAAGTTCATCCAATCCTCCCGTTTTCTTGAGTTTTTTAACCAAGCTTTTGACCGCTTTCTCCGACCATTTGTCTTCGCCTTCTCCTTTCTTCCAGCCAAGTAAGCGCTTCACAATCGGCAGTGTAAATGGCAACACCGACGTCATTATTCCCCAGGTCGTCCATCCACTAACATTCACTCCATCGTTATTGTGTTAATGGTTATTGGAATAATCTAGGCGATGTCCAGGCGACTGCCGAAAAATGATCCTTGGTCTTGATTTCGATGACAGCAAAATCTCGTCAGATGGTGCCCCTGGCCCGTCCACTCAGCAGCACCGAACGCTCCGTTTGCGACCAGTCACTTCGCACGCAGCGCAGCGCACCCTCAGAGCGCACCGACCCGACCAACCACTGATGTGCACACAGTTGACATCCGGATTGCTCAGTTATGGCGCTGCGATGTGGTGGCGCAGGAGGTGTCACCATGACGGGTATCCCCCAAAAAACCGCTCGAACCCCAACCAAAAAGGTCGTTTCCAGACACCCGCTTAGCTTTCCGCGTAGTGCGACCAGTAAAATATAATGACAAAAAATAAATAAGAGTATTAAAAAAAAATAATAAAACACCTTGTTTTGTGCGAAGTTGTCACAAGAACAAAGGCTTTTTTTCATTTATTTATTTTTTGCTAATTTTTTTTTTATTCAGGCCTATTTCTTATTTGTTGTTTTTTTACAACTCTTCAAAGAAGTTTGTCAACCGAACGAAGGATTTTTTTTCTTTATTGTAATCCCAAAATTGTAGAAAAGCATGAAAGAAAATTAGGAGTTAAAAAAAATGTAACACTTCTGTATAACCTTGTAGGTCAAGTAATTGTAGTGTATTTTTTCTTCCTACATTATTCCTCTTGCTTATTATTGGTTTCTTGGGCAACAGTATAATTCGTATAAAACCACTCAGAATTAATTATTCAATAAAGTTTATTTATTTTTTATTTCATGCAACCTTTCATGCACGAGATACAAATATAGATTAATAATTAATCCACAACAGGATATACCACTAGATTTGAACGTTAACTAGATATTGCATCTTACCTCTTCCATGTCTACGCAGGACCCTGGCGGTAGTTAACTTTAACTCCATTGCGCTTGTCAACTCGCCTATGTAGGCATCTTCTGACAAAAAAAAAAAACAGACATTTAACTTGGTAAAAATACGCCTCAAGTTCCGATAAATAACGTGAGCTATGTACAAAATAACATTTGAATACTTATAAAAATATGCAATACATTATTCGGTACCTAAATACCTATACATAAAGTTAAACAATGCAATATGCACAGAGTAATTAAATTAATTACTGCATCGAGGCAAAGTGGTGTTGTAGCCGCAACGACGGCCAGGACTCCGCTTAGGCTGTATGGGAAGAAGTAAGATAAGATCATATCAAAAACCATAACTGGTACAAGGGGCCGCCAAGTTCCGAATGGTTCGGCCCTTCAAAGGAGTGATATCAACACACCAAAACATTCGCCAAGTTAATCGCACCGCTTAATAATTCAAAGGTTAAATGAAAACTAGAACATTGCTACTTTCGGTAGCAATGTTCAAGTTTTCATTTAACGTCCAAAGTATTATTCGATGCGATTAAGTTGGCGAATGTTTTGGTGTGTTGACATCACTCCTTTGAAGGGCCGAACCATTCGAAACTTGGCGGCCCCTTTTACCGGTTTTGGTTTTTGATATGATATCACTCCTTTTTTTAAATTGTGTATTGACTCAACTACACTACCGTGTAGATGAGTACTAAAGTGCCACGTCAACAAGAAATTGGTTTTCAACAATTTGCTACTATCTTTTGCCTATAGGCCGAACCATTCTCAACTTAGTCACCTCTTTATTGGCTTTTGGTTTGGTTTTAATTTTGTTGTAATTTGTTGTATTTAGTTAGTTTTGGTGTGTTGATATCACTCCTTTGAAGGGCCGAACCACTCTCAACTTGGTGGCCTCTTCACCAGTTTTTGGCTTTGTTTATTTTGCTTTGTTTTAACACTTGGTGACTTGGACGTGAATACAATTTCTTTGCAACGTTGTTTAAATTTCTCGTGATACACTAGTGTGTGTCTAAGCACGTACGTCAGCATACACGTTCTCATTGTCGGAACTTTGGCCGTCCAATGAGAGACGATGCCGACAATACTAACAATGGTTATAACAATATTTTCGTACTTACGCGCCCTCCCACGCCCCAAGGCTCCAAACCATAAAAGCTACGCAGTTCGTATTGTAGTGCACCCATTCGTCCAAATTCATAGCTGGAAGCCTTCCCGTTATCTCGGAATCGATGAATAATCACCCTATGGGATTTAACATGGGGATGAGCGGACTAGCTAGCTAGTTAGTAACACGTTTTCAACGTTATTGAGGGGCAGATTTTACATTGAAAGCAGCATAGCTGGCATTCAAACACGAGTTAATTTTTGTCAGGTGGGTCATTGCTCTCGATTTCAATACAATTTAAGCTTTTGTACCGCATTATTATTTTTCCCCAAGTACCTAAAATGTGCCCAACTATGCTTCAAGATATAAGACACTGACGCAATGGCGTCACGCTACAATGGTTTACAACCTCGACAATTGAATTAATGTGATGTTTGTTGTGATGTTTATTGCCTAACTTGGCGCGACACACTAGCGTGTGTCTAGATATCTGCTTAACAGGGACGTGCACAGGCCCCCGAGAGAAAAGGGGCAAACTTTTTTCTGGGGACCTTTTTTTTTTTTCGTGTATTAACTTTGTTTTACCCCTCTTTTGTGGGACTTTAACCATTTCTGCCCCTCTTTGCACCACTTTCTTAGCCGTTCTTGTCATTTTTTTGCGTTTTTTAGGCTGTTTTACACCACCACTCCACCGAAAAAGGGCACTTTTTTCAGAAAAAAGGGGCACTTTGCCATGAGGGCCGGGACTCGGGGGCGGCCCCCCCCCCCCCCGTGTGCACGTCCCTGCTGCTTAAGTTTCTCATCTATGATGTAGCCCATATATGAAACTAGCCACGATTGTTTGATTTGATTTTGATTGATTTTATTAAGGAGCGGTATCCCATCGTGGATATTTTGTCCCTTAAAACAACCTTCTACCTAAAACTATAAGCTTCAGTAACAAACGAAGAAACATAATGGACTCAGCAATGCTGTTAAGGTTTTATTTTTTTTCAGATTGCTTCGGTAGGCATTACATGGAATTTAAACAATAACTGTTTTCGAAAAATACTACAAGTCACTCTCCATGACAGAACACTACTGTATAACAATGCACATTTATTGCATGTGGCCAGGTGTGCAAAATTTTCACAACTTGGAAAAGAGACATCACATGCTGGAGTTTTAAAGGTGCAGGATATCTTGTAAAATAAGTATTTTTTTTTCCCTAATGAAATATAAACAATTACGGACTAGGCATCATTTAGCATCATATGTTAATAAATGCATTGGTTAATCAGGCATCGTTTGTTCATAATGCAACAGGAAGGGATTAAGTATTTTTCTGGAACCTAACGGGAAACAAAGGGTAAAAATTGAAAGCACTTATATCCTTTTTTGTTGTCCATCACCTTTATTTATTTATTTCTTACTATTATTATTAGTTTCTTATTGTTATTGTTTCATTGACTTTATCTGCAGAATTTTTCTTAGGGACTTTTTTATTCCAGATCTTTTTTTGTTCTTTTATATCGGACATTTTTTCATCTAATTTTCTTTTCCTAGTTTTTTCATTCGTTTTTTCACCACAGATCTTTTACCAGCACGCTCCTTGCCTACCTACCCCTCCCACCCGAATTTTTTTCCACCGACTTTTTTTCTGCCCACCGACACAACACGGTTCAAGGGTCGGCAAAGATCCCAGTTGTCTGCCCAACTGACGAAACGATTTAAGCTATTAATTTTTCATCGCCGTTTTCTTACGTTTAGTTTTCTACTTTGGCATGTTATCCTGAATTGTTTTTTTCTTCTTCCAATGTGATATTTTTTGATTTATTTGAAAGTACACATAGTGTTATTTGCGTTTTTCGGCAAAACAGTTTTGTGAAATCACATTCGCGTGCCGTCAATCCATATTACCCTTGGTGCCGTTACATACATCCAACCATCAACTTCGTCCCGTCCCGTCAAAGCGGCAACTGATTATCCACATCTGCTTCTGATAGAGATCAGTGGTCTCGCCAGACGGGAAAATTTACTTACCCAGACGAATTCGTCCGCTAACAATATAGGTCTTCCGTGTTTACTTATTCGGTTTAAATTGGGTGAAAACAACTCCTTAGAGCCCATGAACGCGAAACGCGTCCTTAAAATTACTGTGGAGATTACATTGTTTAGTGACAATAACGACTTGTAATTAGGGACTACATTTTTTTTCTCACCGCTCTCACGATGTGCCATTGGTCCCCGGCAAAAAGTTGCGCGTGCTGACCTTGAACGTACCCACTTTGGGCCTTTCAGGGAAATCCGAGGGATAACCTATAAGGGAAGGGACAGGAGGAGAGGGAATCCCTTGATCCAGAGCATACGGACTCACCGAATTTTACAGTAAAGAAACTTTAATTTATCTTTCAATCCTGCGAAGATTTATGAAACTGTTTGAATCCTCTATCGTGGCGCAGTACATCACGACAGGAACTATAGGACCCACGGGCTAAATTAAATTCGTGCATTAAATAAATACAGTAAATAAATAAATAAATAAATAATACTGGGAGGGGGTGGGGAGGGTTATGACCGTATAAACCCTAGTGTTCCGTGTATAATTGGTAATTGGGAATTTTCAAAAACTAGACCGGAGGAGGAGGTGGAATCGCAATCGAAATATGTTTATTGGGGCTGTGACCCAGAGTCGTGCGCCCGCTCTAAACCTAGATACAAAACCTAAAACACACAACCACAGAGAACAAGATATACCAAAACTCACAATGCATACACGAGAACAAAAACACTGCTTGCCAATATGCCAAGCAGAGCGGAGCGGCTAACAATATGAAAATGTTACAATGCTGCAACATGCAACAATGCGGTAACAATAGGCGAGGCGCACAATATTGGTTTATAGCTCACTCGAACAAGATGCAACAGTGGTTGGGCGCCGGGAAAGTAACATTGTCATTGTTTGAGTAAGTGTTGTCAGCCAGAGAAAACTTAACTCGGTTATGGCAAACCAAATTAAAATGGTCTTGATTTTCGCTTAAATCTTCAAGTTTTAAACCCAGGTTGCTAAGTCTTTAATTTTCTCAAAATTGGACGGCCGACAAGACTGAGTGACTTATTTACTTCTTCAATGCGGGTTTCGAGAAGCCAGTTGAATTGTTTCCGCGATTGTGTTGCCATGCTACTGCAACAATGCGGAGTATACTACCCATCGAGATGACGCATGCTAAATCTAAACACAAGCTAGTGTGTTGCCATCAAATAATAAACATTGGACAAAACTTGGGCAAAATCTGAACATAAATGAGCATTTCTAATTTTCCGTTTTTTTTGCAAGCAAAATTAGGTAACCAGCTGACGTCCCGTAGACAGGATAGATCAAACCATAGCAATTACAATAAAAAGGAAGCAAAAAACAAAACTAATTAACTGAACAAAAAACGACTTTGCCGTTTAGAAAAAAGCATTAGAGCTCGTGTCCCCATACTCACAGCTGTGAAGGTACACAAATAAAAATGGATTAGAGTTCACTCGAACGCAACGAACTATAATTTGAACTCCAATTCCAGGTAACAAGGTTATGCCATGCCAGCCTCCATTCTCACTCGTATATGTCATCACTAATCGCACACAAACATTACACATTTCAAACACAAACTGCATTCACTTTCTGACATAACCACTGAGTAAAGACAGTCCTTGTTCCCTGGAATTGGAGTTCAAATTATAGTTCGTTGCGTTCTAGTGAACTCTAATCCGTTTTTATTCGTGCACCTTTACAGCTGTGAGTATGGGGATACGAGCTCTAATGCTATTTTTCTAAACGGCGAAGCCGTTTTTTGTTTAGTTAATTTATATTATTTGTCATAAGACTCACGTGATTAACAATTAACACAAAATACAAGCTACATTGCTTTGAATACAAGCTACATTGCTAAACAGTGGTGGCGGAATACTGTTATGAATTTGTGCGGCAGCCAGGTTAGAAAGGATCCAACCCAATCAGCTAAAGAGTCTGGGGAAGCGCAGTGAGCTTCCCCAGCGGGAGCCCCGGAAGCTGAATTAATTTGTGGCATTATAGGGTTATTTTTTAGTATCTAAATTAAAATCCATATTAACTTTGCTACAAATGAATACGATTTGATTCTTAATGGTATGTAAGGGCTATAGTCTACCAACCAAGCTCAAAAAGGGCTCTAGATTACGAGGTAGTATAACCCGGTAGCTAGAAAAATTCCGTAAGTGTATGCAGGGTGTCAGATTCACTCCTAGGGATCCTCACTAGGGAGGATGTAGACTCATGAAGTGGTGGACTTTCCTGTATGACGTCATAAACAAAATGGCGAAAACAGAAAACTTTCGTAATTATGTGTAATAAACTGGAAGAAAAAACCCAAAAATGTCAACGGCAAAATCGACACCGTGCGGTTTTACCCTAACTTGCGCATGCTGAATCCGAATCTGCCCAGTGCCAAGTCGACTTTCTCCTTATAGGCCCGGAATACAAAAATGACCACAAACAAAAGTTTTTTTGCTAGCGTCTAAACCGTTCATCCGATTGAAAATAAACCTATTACTAATTATGTTTATAATAAGATTTCCTTCAAATTCATATCTTATTCATACTTTACGTAAAATTACCCCTTGTGACCGAAATTCTTCATTTAAGTTCTGTTAGGCCATTTGTATGGTATGCATACAATAGCGCGTAAGTGTATTATCATTCCTGACTTTGAAGGCACATTCCACCTGCCTTGTAACAGCCACGCGCAGATCGCCTCCGCGCGTGTTACCATCGCCAAGGTCATATAGTAGCTACTATATCGCTGTTGGCTTTGGGAATAGTATACGAAACAGTATCAAGTTAAAGATACCGGAATTATTTTCGTATTTTAACATCACAATTTATAATTTTTTAGGCTAGTATAATTTTTCTTTGGCGATCTATTGGCATAATTAATTTTAATTTTTACCGCATTAGTCTTTTAGATTTTTGATCTCATAGTAACAAAAGTATATAAAACCAGACAACAATATCCATAATTTGCTTTTGATAGTAATTATTAGCAAACGATTAAAATTAGTACATGCACACACACAGATGAAATTTCAAGGTTATTGTAGGCACGCAAAGGATCATATACGTGCAGGATACAATAACTACAGTTCCCCAATATTCAACAGAAAATCTCGTAGACGCCACATTCTAAAACGGATTTTTAGCAAGGGAAACACTAGAGGTAAGTAAATAGACCTTTGGGACCGTATTTGATGAGGAGGATCGAGAAAAATGGCGCTGGGAGGAATGTCACTTTAAACAGCTGCATTGTTAGTTCTAATTAAGATCAACTGCCGTAATTGAGCTTAAATGAAAGGTGAAGATGTATGTTTTCCAACAAAGGTAATTAAAACGATTTACTTTAATTAGGAGCTAAGCTACGGCAGTTTATCTACGTTGCAGAGCTATGATTTTTGCCTCATTTTACAACAAGTTCCATCTGCAAACTATGCAGTAGCCATTCTAATTCAGATAAATGGATGTGATTAGGCTTAGATGAAAGTTGAAGATATATATTTTCCAACACGGGCAATTAAAACGATTTATTTTGATTAAGAGCTAAGTTACGGCAGTTTACCTATGTAGCACTTTGAATTTTGCATCGTTTTATGACAAGTTCCATCGTTAAACTGCTGCAGTATACCCATTCTAATTCAGATAAATAGCTGTAATTTGGGTTAGGTGAAAGATGAAGATGTGTAATTTCCAACTAGGGCAATTAAAACTATTTATATTAATTAGAAGCTAAACTACGACTGCTTTTCTACATGTAGCACTGTGCTTTTTGCGTCATCTTACCACAAGCTACATGTTTTAACTACTGCTGTAGCCGCTCTAATTCAGATAAATGGATGTAATTAGCCTTAAATGATAGACAAACATATATATTTTCCAACAAGGGTAATTAAAACGACTTACATGAATTAGATGCTAAGCTACGACAGTTTTTCTGCATGTAGCGCTGTTTTTTTTTGCATCATTTTACCGCAACTTTCATCTTTAAAGTGCTGCAGTAGCCGTTCTAATTCAGATAAATGGATGTGATTAAGCTTAGATAAAAGATAGAGTAGATGTATATATCTTCATCTTTCATCTAAGCCTAATCACTTCCATTTATCATAATTAGAACGGGTACTGCAAGAGTTTAAATATGGAACTTGTGGTAAAATGACACAAATAGCATAGCGCTAAAGGAAAACTGTCTTTGCTTAACTTCTAGTAATATAGTTAATATAAATAGTTTTAATTACCCTTGTTGGAAAATATACATCTTAATCTTTCAAGTAAGCCTAATCACATCCATTTATCTGAATTAAAAGGGCTACGTACTGCAGCAGTTTAAAGATGGTACTTGTAATAAAACGACTCAAAATTCAAAACGCTACAACGTAGGTAAACTGACGTAGCTTAGCTCCTAATTAAAATAAACCGTTTAAATTACCCGTGTTGGGAAATGTATATCTTCCTCTTTCATCTAAGCCTAATCACATTGATTTATCTGAATTAGAATGGCTACGGCAGTATTTTACAGATGGAACTTATGGTAAAATGACTCGAAAAGCATAGTGCTACAATGTAGAAAAACAGTCGTAGCATAGTTTCTAATTTATACAAATAGTTTTAATTACCCTTGTTGGAAATTATACATCTTCGTCGCTTTCATCTATGCCTAATTACTGCTACTTATCGGAATTAGAATGGCTACTGCAGCAGTTTAAAGATGGAACTTGTCATAGTGCTACAAAATTCAAAGTGCTACAACGTAGATAAACTGACGTATCTTAACTCCTACTTAAAATAAATCGTTTTAATTACCCGTGTTGGGAAATGTATATCTTCATCTTTCATCTAAGCCTAATCATATTGATTTATCTGAATTAGAATGGCTACGGCAGTATACGTTGTAGAACTGTGCTTTTTTAATTATTTTACCATAAATTCCATCTGTAAAATACTGTTCCATATGGTAAAATAACTCAAAAAGCACAGTTCTACAACGTAGAAAAACAGTCGTAGCATAGCTTCTAATTAAGACAAATCGTTTTAATTATCCTTTTTGGAAATTATACATCTTCGTCTTTCATCTAAGGCTAATTACTGCTATTTATTTGAATTAGAACGGCTACTGCAGCAGTTTACAGATGGAACTTATCATAAAATGACGCAAAATTCATGACGCTACAACGTAGATAAACTCCCGTAGCTAAATTAGCTCCAAATTAAAATAAATCATTTTAATTACCTTTGTTGGAAAACATACATCTTCACCTTTCTTTTAAGCACAATTATGTCAGTGGGTCTTAATTAGAACTAACATTGCAGCTGTTTAAAGCCAGGAATTATAATACACATATGCGCTATTGTATGCATAGCATACATAAATGGCCTAATAGAACTTAAATGAAGAATTACGGTCATAAGGGGTAATTTTATGTAAAATATGAATAGGACTTTTTTGAAGGAAACTTTATTCTAAACATAATTGGTAACATGTTTATTTTCAATCGGACGAACGGTTTAGATGCTAGATGCTAGAGGTGGCCATTTTGGATGCCAACTTGAATTCCGGGCTTAGGAGGGGAAAGTAGACTTGGCACCGAACAGATTCGGATTCAGCATGCGCAAGTTAGGGTAACATTGTCCGGTGTCGAAGTTCTCACTATTTGCCGTTGAAAGATATTTTTAGGGTTTTTTCTTCCAGTCTATTACACATAAATACGAAGGTTCTTCGTCCCCGCTATTTTATTTATGACGCCATACAGAAAAGCTGCACCACTTCATGGTTCCACATCCACCCTAGTGACGATCCCTGGGGGTGTACCTGACGCCCTGCACTTTAGGAGTTTTTCTAGCTTTAGGGTTATACCTTGAACACGAAGACTGACTCTGGCTGGTAGACTGCTAAGCAAAGTGGTGACCACGCAGAAAATGAACATATAATTTCGTGGAAAAGCATTGGTCAGGAAGGTTCGTAGCAACAAAACGGAAATTTACGTGTATAAAGATAATTTAATACAGTAAATATTAATAATAACTAAAAATGAACATTGTTGAAAAATGTACGTAAAGAATTTTACGCAAAATTTAAGGCACCAGTTTCTACCATTTTGCTATGCAAACACACCTCAAATTTGAAAATTATAATATTTGTCTAATAGACAACACTGAATAGAGTTAAGTTTTTAGTATTTTTTTTCATTATTGAAAGCAGTAACCCCTTCTGGAATTTTCTGCCCTGAAGTGGGCAACGAGAGGAACAATTTAGCTGGAGCATAGTGATGAATAGCACTGACACAATTTAACAATGGCAGACCTTACTGAAAACAAGAAGTTACATTCGACGCATCACGCCTTTAGGAACCTGAATGAAACGTACTGAGTACGTTCATGAGATGGCTAGACCACGAAATGAGGACAACAGTCAAGTTCGAATAGCAATTGGGCAGCACCTGATAAAGTGTAGTGTTCCCCTCTGGAATTGATTTACTAGCACGTAAAGCACACCTAGTGGGTGTGTATAAAAACAGCTAATTAACAATAGCTGGTGGTATATAAGTAACCTAAGAGGTGGGACACACCGAAGTGTGCCCACCACAAAAACTCCAACTCACCCCATGCAAAACTGTGAGGGCGATGAATCTAACAGGTACTTAAAATTCATAACCAATTGCCCCCCCCCCCCCCTCAGAGCAATTAGCAACACCACTCATTATTTTTTGTAATAACATATCTAGAAGCACGCTAGCGCTTCGACCTTCAAGTACAGATTGTTGGATTTCCACGGTGTGTAATTGTTGGCGTCTGATTGCTCCAATCAATTTTCAGTGTTTGGGCATTGTAGTTTATTGTGGTGGGTGCCTGGCCTTGGGCCGGGGCACCAATAAAGCTATTCATTCAAAGCTAGCTACTGCTTCTGTTCCCCGAGACATTAAACTGGTGTTTCCTGGTATTATAGTAAATATTAAAACAACAGAAAGCTTATAAAATTGTACTGGATCGACGGGGTTTACCGAGTAGACAACAAAAAGTCCTGTTTAAGAGCTGTGCACAAATGACTTCAGTACGAAAAAGGTATCTCAACATTATTGATTTCATGCTAATTACTCATTACTACTAGCTAATTCCACTCGGATAAAATAATTTATGCTACCGATATGCATGAAATTTGACATTCAGTTTAAGTTTGACTACAAAAGGTGCCTTTTATGGTTTGACATTTGGGAATGTTTTAAATTCAAAGATTGTAATCATTTGTAATGATATTTTCGTGAACGTTGGGAATATGCGCCACCTGTTATCAAAATAATTTTTCTCCATAGCCGACTAACAATGCAGACTCGGTTAAAGGGACATAAATGCCTGTTGGCTTTCCTGTATGACTCAGTTTTGCGACATTAGTTCAAACGTATGTAAATGTTCCCAACACATTCATTTACTTGTTTTTTCTTGTGTGCGAGGTGATTTTTGCGAGATTAACTCTAACCTGTGCAAATGTTGCAAACGCTATTCTAAATGTGTCGCGCAACTAATTATATCCTTTTAACTTATTATTTCCGTTCCACAATTAAATAGAAGTGATACACTGTAATTGCAACTTGTCTAAAATAAATAAAATATCTCATCGTCTACTAAACTGTTTGCGGGGAAGAAAATTCGTGAAGGGTTACCGCTCCTTGAATAAAAGAAAACAGAAAAATAATCTAGATAGACCTAAATTAAACAAAACTAAGTTAATCATGCTCAATTGTTTTACAGTCAAATGAATACAACGGCCACTTTATTGGAAATATAATAAATCAGCGACCATCAATTACATCAAAGTAATGATTTTCTTCAGGCTGCTCAAGAAACAATTTACAGTTTTATTTTCATAAAGAGCTCACAATCAATACTTAGCATATACTAAAGCAAAACCATAAAATGACCAAAAGGGTTGCCACTACACTTCTCAAAATGTCACAAATCCATTCGTGTGGGTGCTTTACGCACACGTTTCGACATGCATGGTCCCTGAGTACTACTTCCCCCCGAATGTTGGACGGTAAAAGCGCCCTCAGCAGCAAAAAAGGTCTGCACCGTGCTGCACGTAGTAAAGACATTGCAACATGGGCACACTTTCTCTCAAGCGCACACCTCTGTCGACCTCGGCAGACAAAAATGGTGGTATGTCAGTTTTAGTCCAACAGTCCATAACAGATATATTTACGTCATAAGGTAAAGTTTGTTTGACTCTTTTGATATGGTAGTGATTTACAGCATGAAGTCAGAGCTACCAGTCTTACAAAGGTCTGGTGGGCCATTTAGCATGGGTGGGGCCCCAAAGACCCCCAAATGGGCATTATAGTTACGTCATCAGTAAATGGCTGATCCCTTTTGTCATTTCTTTGGTCTTGGTGTGACAAATGCGAAATTGCAGAGGCTTGATATTTCAATCCACTCCGCCTGTAATAGGCCCAAAGCCTGTTTCTAGTCATGCCACATTTCATCCATAGGATGGGTCATACCGGAAATTTCGTCATCATCAGAAATTTGGCTTTTTAACATAGCTGCTTGTTTCCGCTACACCAAACCCAACTTCAATTTTAGTAAAAACATGATTTGGAATATTTCGAAAAAATTGTTCCAGCTTGCTATAGAGTTTCGGCATTTTGACGATTGCCTCAACAGTACACTGAAGCTCAAACTTCAAAGTTTAGTTCACCCTTATTCAACATAGGTTGCAGTATTGAAGTTCTTTACATTATTCGATAACTGATAAACGCGTGCATACATTTCTTTTTAATAGGGGTCGTGACAGAGGGCGTTGCTTGTATTGTGGTGTGCGGAATATTTTGAGACTGAATTAGAAAATTATTTATAGCCATGTCTACATTTAAGGCTTGTTTTAAACTTGCTTTCAGTGAACAATTCATGGATTTTACTAAATCTTCAGTGCTACCATTTTCCCAGGGCCAACAGGGAATTATTTTAACCTGTCAAATGACATTTTTTTTCCAAAAACATTTCAAATTACGTGCTGCAAAATTGAGGTCCGTTATCCTACACCAGTGTGCAACATAGCCCAAAATTGGCGAGCAACTCACACGAATATTTGATAACGCTCGCTCTAGTAGACTGCATTAATTTGACAAATGGAATTTTGGAATAAGCGTCAATTTTTACAAAAAAACATATGTAGGAATTGTAGTAATTGGATGTGATTGAAAACATCTAACAGTCGTTCCCAAAAATGTTTTTCCTTGAAATGGCTCCCGCACGAGTTTCTGGACAGTATGAACAAGTTTTTACAACATTTTCGAGCTCGCCATCAATCATTGGCCACCAAACTAGGGTTTAGCAAGAGCCTTTATTCAAACTATTCCACAATGACCCCTGTGAAGTTCACTTAGGACTTGTGTACGTAACATCTCTGGAATTATCAAATGATGATCACAAAAAAGTGCGTTCTCGTCGATAGACAGTTCAAACTTTTAAAAAAGGTATGGCTTTAATTTATCGTTGTTAACTCTGTCTGGCCAGCCATCATTTGTGTAACAATGCACCATGGCAACAGTTGGGTCTAGCAAGGTGGTGTTTTCTAGCTGGTTGGGCAGAATTGGTAACATTAATTGTCTCTAAATTCAAGACCCTCTAATGGTGAACACTGTTAGAGGCTAATAGTGCAAAAACATTTCGGTTCAGGCAACAAGCTGCATATTACACATACATGGAAGCTGTACATACATTGTAGTTCCCAAATGTCATTTTCTTAAAAGTGACGACATATAGCCATGATGACGTAATCCAAATGGCCGCCGTGTGATATACTAAATCTTGTGTATCTTAGGAACTAATGGATCAACCTTATCATGCAACCTATTGTTTGAAAGATAATTTTATTTTCTAAAAGAAATGTCAGGGCGATGTATGGCTTAAATATATTAGTTTTGGGTTAATCTAAAGAAAAACGTAATACGACAGCTGTGTGATATACTAATTCTCAATTATCTCTGGAACTAATCGATCAGTCTTATCGTGCAAACTATTGTTGGAAAGATAATTTAATTTTCTAAAAGAAATGCCTTAACAATGTATGCTGTAATCTATTAGTTACTGCGTAATTTGAAGGAAAACGTATAATGACATCGAAATAGCAACCACACGATACACCAAATTTTGTGTATCTCCGGAACTAATCCATCAGTCTTAGACTATAACCTATCGTTGGAAAGATAATTAAATTTTCTAAATGAATTGCCAAAGCACTGTATGCCATAAATATTTTAGTTTTCATTTTATTTATAGAAAAACATAATAAAGCATCATCAAAATGACGGCCACGCAATTTATTAATATCTAGTATGTCCGGACTAATATATCGATCTTATCCTGCGACCTATTGTTTGAAAGATAATTAAATTTGCTAAAAGAAATACAAGGACAGTGAATGGTGTAAGTCATGTTTGGTTTAATGTGAAGGAAAACATAATATACATATAACTGACAATGGCGAAACGAATACGGTTTCAGCAAGCGAAATAGCAGAATCGTCTGCTTGCTAATTGATATTAAATATACATGTAATTATTGCCACTTTTTATACTCCGTTTATGTGGTTTTATACTCCGTTATGTGGTTTAATACTCCGTTTAGGTGTCTATAATGTGCTCACTTGATACTATGGATCATAACACAGCCTTCAGTGCATCGGTGGACTCCTTCCGTGGAACAAGCATGTTTCATATTTCACCCAGATAAAATATGTTTGTGACAACCTGTCTCAATCGAAGAATAAAGCGGAGTAGCCTTGCCTGAGTCTTACACAAGCCTTCCCATACAACTAAACGTTCATGCGATGTATCGTTACCAACGGTAAATTATACCAGCGAAGAAAAAAAGCACTGATGCACCCATGGAAATGAAGGACTGGTCAGAATCCATCAGAAGCAAGTCTGACCCAGGAGCCTTCCTGGGTAGCCTTCCATTACCGTAAAAAGATTCATAACATTTCAAAAATAAATACGTACCAATTCTGCTACCACTACTACAATATGATGTGAATTCCTCATCCATGGTTCGCTATACCATGAACATTACAATAAGTATTCTTGAGAAGATTAATCCATCACAGACACCTGTTTTAAGACAGATTAACCACCACAAAGCTGCACATAGAAGTGGTGGCAGTTTCAATGATTGGTTGTGAGTTAGCAGATAGTGGCTGGAATGAAAGTTGTCTTTGTTCAAGCCGATGTTACAGCATCAGGAAGGGCAGATAGCATTCTGAAGTCAACCAATGTAAAACAAAGTAGGCAGGCATACGAGGTTAGCATCACGGGCCTTCACCTGTTGAATCAGGGTGATGACATGATAGTACTGTTCAGACAGTGGGTTAAGGGGAGGCAACAGGAATCCGCTGAATTGATATTCTGGGATGGATGACAACTGCTGGAGTACCATAGCCTCTATAGACTTGCAAGTGTACCAATAGAGGTACAAGATGTTGTGTTAAAGAGTGGCTTTCCTGTACACTTCTGTGTGCCTGCTCAAGTGACACACTGTGAAGAATACGACACAGCATTAATAATTTTCTGTTTCCAAAAAGAATAACACATAAAGCGGCAATATTTACCTGTACATTAATTATGTTTCCCTTCACATTAAACAAAAACTAATAAATTTATGGTATACATTGTGCAGACATTTCTTTTAGGATATTAAATTATCTTTCCAACGATAGGTCGCACGATAGGATTGATCCATTATGTAATGTTCTATTCCAGTGACCATTTGACCAGAATAAATATTATTATCTACGATGGCATAAGGGCAATCAATTGTATAACACACTAATTATGTATAAAATAGGTCGGCTAAATAATAAGCAATCATTCATCTAATACTGGGCCTTTAATCAACACTCCGGCGTACACAATATTGACCCCACAATATGGCCAATTAAATCAATGAGAGATTGTTATGATTGACGTATCGATTACAGTTATTCGGCAATGAGTCGAACGAATGGCATTACGGATTAAGTTGAGCGGAAAACCTAATCATTATTATATTCTCTAAATTAAATTAAGGAATCTCGGGTTAATTTAGTAGCGTACTTATTGTTACTAGTTAAGCTGAACAATCATAGCTATTGCCATTGAATCAGAATACTTAGCTCTATAAAAGAAGCTTGAGTGAGGCCATCGGCACTCGGCTTTAGCTCGGCGGCGAAGCCCCGTCACCAACTGCAGCACGGCTTCTGGCCTGGCGTACTTCGAATCGGGACCTCCGGAATTTGACTGGCGTTAACAAGTTAAACAACTGTTGAGCAGCTGATGATCGACTGATATCATACATTCCGAGGATTGGTTTAAATACTGTAGCATTATCGGCCATGATCGATCTATTGTAGTATTGATATATTATTGAAATGCTAAATATAGTAACATTCTGATAGAGCTTGGGCCCTTATCGCCAAATGGGACCTCTACGCATGTCAATCATTTCATTGTTGCTTTTGGGTTCATTAATTGTTTCCCGTATGCGGCGCTTTGAAGTTATATGCTGCCTTAATTAACTATCCCGTGTGGGAGGGATTTATTGTTATTCCACGAAGTGATCGATCACGAGCGACGATCTTATGAAAATTAAATCTACTTCTAGAAAGTCATTTCTGTTCTACGAAACTGTCATAAATATTGTCAACTGGTAATGCCATCCTTTAAACTCTAACAATAGGTGCAATTACACTTGTTCAGGTTAAGAAATGATCTTGCCGCCTCCCGGTCGTCTTTGAAGAGGACTCCCAATTGTATTTACTATCTGGAGTCGTTTTGATCTATCCGAATAAATATTCGGCTCATGCATTTAATAAATGTATGATATTATGCAAATATGTATCTAATTAATTAGTTGTATTGTTTCTCTTATGAATATTAATTAAGCCATTAATTATTTCCTTACATAATCCCTGTTCATTCTAAAACCATGGTACCTTTTTAGTGGTTCCTTATTTTAGCTTCCAAACCTAGCTCATTTATAACAGAAACTGCTTTACATAATTAAGCAAGAATTTCGCATTCACCGACTGGCCCAAAGTTAATTGTCGTGTGACTAGGGAAAACGCACCTTCTTTGAAGTAAAAAAAAAAACAACCTTCACAGAAAACAGGACAATAATCATGTACAGCAAGATTAAATCGCCTCATTAATTGAGCAATAATATTCTGGGTGGAAATGGAATAAAATACTGTATGGCTTAAATTGCATGCAAGACTCGAGAGCGCATTCTCCATGTAACTGAACTCAGATTTAATAAATTCAATTTTTGTTGCTGTTGATCTGAAATAAATATTATTTCACTTTCTCTGTTCTGGCCACATGGGTTTGTTTTCCCTCTCGCTTTCAAAGAAGGGAGGCGTGGCACTTTCCCATATCGTGTTGTGCTCTACTTCCGACCTCGAGTTGGCCATGGTCCGGCCAAGGTCGTTCAAGGCTAAGTAGGTTTCTCTACCCTCGGTAATTACGTTCCAGCCGTTTGGCCTAGTTTTGCTCTAGCTGGGGGAATGAAAGAAAACACAAGCGTTACTGGCTATGTTTTTTCAACTTTCAATTATTTCCCTTTGAAATCTTGTTTCTTGCCTCTTCACATTTTGAAGAAAAGTCACTTTTATAGCCAAACGTGATTGCAAATTGCTCTTTACAAGCAAATTTATGAGTACTAAACGTATGGAATGTCCATGGTTCGATTCGAACAGTATTATTTGACATTGTCAAATTTAATCATTATTTCCCTGCAGTACCAATGGCAACAAGATTTCATCGGAATACACAGTCTTCATAAAATAAAATATCATGTGCATGCTACATACATGAGTCGCCTAGAAACTTGTATTTTTGTGAATACAACATCACTTGTTTGGTCCCGTGCTGGGATTCAAACTGGCGACCAAGTTATGAAAGTCAGTTCTAACATGCTTTTTATTTATTTGGTAAATTTTCATGCTACATAGTAACAAAATAAGCATTAGGACAAGGGAGGGGACAGGATACCTGTTTTGTTACCCCGTTAAGTCGTATTCGCTTAACCCCTTCATTTAAGTGTCATTTACTGTTATTCCCAATGAAAATTTTCGTGACTGTGTGCCTATTGCGTACTTAATATTCGAAATATTTTCACGTACTCCCTGTTTTGGTAGTATTGTTGTTAGTGTCTGTATTTGACTCTACGTTTCATTTTCATAGCAGCATAACGAGTACTGCAACTCATTATATATGCGGCTCGTTTTGATGTGGTGTGTAAAATATATTTATGTTTACTTGGATTTGTTTCACCCTTTTGACTACTACGAGACAGTTCAGACTAACCCGTATGAGAAGCCGTCAATCGTAGCTTTTAAGGAAACAACTGCATTCGTGTTTGTCTGTTTTCCCTTTTGACTACCACGTGACAGTTCAAACTGACCAATACAGAAAGCCGTCTATCATGGCATTTTAAGAACCTTGTTAATGTATATGTGTGTTAACCCATTTTGACTATCATGCTCAGGTCGAACCTAACAGTTAAGGTTCCGCCAACAAACATGACTTTTAGAAATTATTGCATTTCCTCACAATAAATATGTTATACTACAGGATGTGATCGGCACAATCCTTGAGCCTAATGTCGTGCGATGGTCTAGTGACTCATATTCGTTACTAGAGTGAATGTTATATAGTGATTTGTCTGTAAGGCTATCGCCTATAACGAGCTCTTTTACATGGCAAAAAAAACGTTTTTGCCTATGTCATATCATTGGCTATCTCATTGTTTCTCCTGAACGTAAGCAACCATAGGAAAGTCAGATGCTGGAATTCTAAAATTCCAGAAACCTACGATACAAATTTAAATCGAAATGCAGCAATTATACAACATATTTTTTTTCATTTGTGCTGCTATTTTGTGCCAGATATGCAAGGTTCCGATAACCTGCCATCATAGACTTTATTTGGCAAATATCTAAGCATTGCAATTGCACCTATTTAACTTAGAATATGCAGAGACGTCCCTATGCCTGCTATCGTTAATTTTGAATATCTTGTTCAGATCGATGTTGCGCCGCTTGTGTGGTGGCTAGCACCGGAAGTCACTTTAACTACATTTTTTTTTTAATTACTGGGGCGAAGTTTCGTCCGACTTCCATGTCACTGAGTGACAATGTAACTACAGTCATAGATACCCTGGGCGAATCAAATAATACGAGTTGGCCAGACTCCATCATTGATTCGCTAGGCTGTAAGTCTGCACTTGCAACACTAAGTATCACATGCGGTTGTTGCCAACCAGGAAAGTTATTTCCAGCATGCAGTAGATCTTTCAAGGTTTTTTCACTACAACCTGAGTAAACGTGTGTAATCTGTTCCTTAGGAACTTACGTGTGTGGTACTTTGAAACTTAGTGTAACCATTAAATTGAACTTACTTCTGGCGTTCCAGGTCTTAAGCGTATCTCATCCTTTGTCAAGTTGGATTCACATGGTGAATCATTTTATATAATTAACGTTAAGTTTGCCTTACCATAGGTAACAGCAATGTTTTTTCTTTCTTTTAAGTTAATAGGCTTTACAGTGAGTAACAGCAATGTTTTTCCAAGTTAATAAGCTTTACAATGAGTAACAGCAATGTTTTTCCAAGTTGATAAGCTTTACAATGAGTAACAGCAATGTTTTTCCAAGTTAAAAAGCTATTTGTGTTGCCCCATTAATTTATGAAAATTTTTACATTTAAGTTTGCCTAGGAATGTCAGTTAATTTATGTGTGTCGTGGCAAGGAGGGGTGGGGTGTATACTTCACACTGATGTTTTCACCACAAGGCTAGGAATCACTTATCTTTTTATTCATTAGTCCTGGATCATGGTGGAATGATCCCTGTTCTATGATTTAGCCTCTTTTTCTCCATTTATCTGCCATCCTGACACTCTACCACAATTCACTGTATGTTGCACAATTTTTTCTGCAAATACATGAATTTTGGACTACATCAGCTATGTTACATTCACATATATTTCTAGGTTATCTGAAACATATCACAATTATCTACACAATTTTGTATTTGTTAGTGACATTTATATACATAAATAATTTTATTTCAAAACATTGTTTTCTTTTCATATTTTAAAAGAATAATTCTGTATTTTCCCAATATGGAGTGAATTTGCTAAATTTAGCTTCTTGGGTGGCTAGCAAGCTGTTGCCATGGTCAAGGGTGAGGCGTCCTGACCTACTTTGACCATCCCTTTCACTTGCTGATGAGTGCACTTGAGCATGTTCACTCTCTCTGCTTAAGGAAGGGGGTGGGCATTAAAGAAAGCGGTCGGCGGGTTGAAAGGATTGGGGTACGGCTCTAGGCCATGTCGGCTTGATCTGACCTCAAAATGTGTCTTGGTCGAGGCCATGAAAAACAATAGCTAATGGTCACTGCAATAGCAGAGGGGGTGAGCTAGGTCCCTAAGAAAAGAGACAGCCCCTTTTCGTGACGTCAAGCCTGAACTTTGCACCCATTGGTTTTGCCGATGTCTGTTTTTGGGTCAAATTTTTCGGACTTGGGAAAATTCGGAGATTTTACCCGCACACGAAGTTGTGTACTTCCACTTAATAGTTTGCTTTCACTTTCGCTCCCCAATTTATCATCATGGATTATTCCCCACATAAGAAAAGGAAGGTAACCCCCCCCCCCCTCCAAGGAGGAGAGGAGCGCGGTGGAGAATATGCCGCGCCATATAAAGGACTTCCTGCAACTTTTTGTCGCTTAATTTATTGATATTTGGTGCCTGTTTGGACCACTATCAACATTGCAAAAGGACACCTGCCTTGTTTCAAGAGTGCCCCCATCATTCCGTGGAGGAGACTCCTTATTCTCCTATGCTCCTCGACGAGGATCCTGTAGACTATGTGTTACACCTCTTTTTTATGGGGGTAATACTGGAAAACCCCGGACAAAATGTTTTGGCTGATGGCGTTCAACCAGAAGAATCCTCTCGGTCCCAACAGCCCGGCTAAGCTCGCACTTTTTAACTTGTAGCCCCATAACGGCAAGACAGTTCTGCATTGCCGCTATGTAACTTTCCCGCCGTTCCCTCAAGGACCCGAAGGGTTTGCTGCTTATTTCTGGAGGGCGGTCAATGCCGAGAATGTATTCTTCATGCAGCAAAATTTGCGTAGAGCCCTGGCGCAGTAGGAAGAGACCGCCTATCAGCAGGAGGCTGTCCTGCAGAACAACGATCTGCCCGACAATCTTGCAGAACTCTTCCCGGATTGCCTGTTAGAGGATTTGCCGCCGCTTCCAGACCTTATCCGCATTGCGCACGTTCATGATCCAAACGTCCCAAACATCGCCGATGCGGGAGCATCCGGCAGTGTTCTCCAGCAGTGCCGGCGCCGTAGTCCCGTCTGCCACGATGGACAATATGGTAAGAAATTCTTTATATTTTAATTTTTCTTGTCAAAATTTCATCATGTGATGTTACATTTAAGCTTTAATCCAAATTTTATTCACGTACTGGTTGGTAAATATTACTGTTTTTATTTGTTGGAAGTGGAAATGATAATACCAAATTTGTTTATGCAAAATATTTCCTTTTAAACAACTTCCAAAAGCTCATTTAAATCTTATCACAACATTATGCGATTTAAGTTTAATTATTGACTGTAATGAGTCTTTAAAAAAATCTAATGCGATGTATGCATTGGAAAACACATTATTGCTTCTTGAGCAAAGAAATATGTCGTTTTCGACAAGTACTCTTTTTTTTCCAAACATGTTTTAATTTTAAATCAATGGTTCTCAAAAGTAAAATTAAGTTACTTTGAAGTAAGGTGTTTATTTTCAATTTAACTGGTATAGGCTCTATGAATTCTAAGCCTTTTGGTAAGTTACATTTACATGAAATGGTATAAAATCAATTTTTTATTTATTTATTTATATGTTGTTTTTATTAACAACGTGGTGATAATTATTTGAAGCACTGGAAGAAGAATTTATATGAACTGGTCTTATGAATGAAACTGCAATTTTATGTTTCATGATCCATTTCTTTATAGATGTGAAATGCAATATTAATTATTATTATTAATTTTAATTTTATAATTCATATCCTTATGGATGTAAAATTAAATAGTATAGCATAGCTATGTACAGTTCGTCCAGTTTCCGTTTCATAACATTTTTGATAATTTATGCCTTTAAAATAATTAAAGTAGCACATGTAATGATGTTCTTATTTATATGTGTAATAAGTTTAATTTGGCTAGGTGGTCCGAACTAAATTAACGAAACTGGACTCCTATATAGCCTGTTATTTATGTATGTGGCACCGTTTCCGTTTCAAGAATAACATGCTATCTAGAATAACTACAGTGTGAGTGAAATTCAAGTTCTGAAAATTTCAGTAGGAGGGGTGTGGAGGGGGTGCTGTGATATTTAACATTTTAGTACAATTTGTTTACCGTACAAGTTTGTATAGTATCTATATTTTAAGCGATATAAAACATTAATTTTGAACGTCCGGTAACCATCCAGTAAATATAGGAAATGTATCTTTACAAATTCCTTGGTTTTGGACTATTAGCCACAACGAGTGCGGCAGTGCGAACTAAGCGCTAAAAGTAGATTAGGCTCTCTGCGCGTAGGAAAATTAAATTTCCGCTGCGCGTTCGAACTCTAAATAATAGTTGTAACCTAGGATCTTAATGCAATAGGATACTTTGCTTGCTTTATTTTAATTTGGGTAATTATTAAGTTCTTTAACTAGGGGGTGGGAGGGGGGTGTAGTATCACTCACAAAATTTTCATGCAGTTATAACAATTACGTCGTGAAAAGAACATGTTCCAGCTATTTTCATATGCTTGAACATCATAATCCCGTATAGAATTTTACAATGATTTCCCTCCATATTGCTCTTATGAACGTGAGAGAAATTAAGGTAACAACATGTATCGCCATATGCGAAAGTTTATACTTACGATGAACTAACTTACATGTCAATTTCACATGCATTCATAATTTTATGAATTGAATTTTAATCTTTGTCGTTCAATTTTTCTTTATTTAAGATGACCCGGATAGTGACAGTGGCGATTCTTAGTGCCGTTGCCGTTCTCGACTGCCTGCTGAGTTAGCGGTGTGGTCGAGTTTGACGTTGCCCGTCCTGATTTCAGGATTGTACATAACTGTATATATTTTATTTTATTCGTTTTGCTATTTTAACAGTTGAAGGGAAATGTCATGTTTTTATGATCATAGATTTCTGAAAGTTCTTCCAAATTTGATTTTCTTATTAGTTTTTTAACTTTCTAAATGAAATCTTAAATTTTAGTCAAAATTAAATTTCCCTGTTCTTAAATTTTTTCCTTTCGGTTTTTTTTTTATTATTATTTTATCATGACCAGGTATTAAATTTATACTTCTTAAATCTGTGATCGTACACTGTTTTTATATTTACTAATTTTGATCTTTTATTTCAGGAAATGTTTTTATTTTATTCCTTTACTATTTTTCATTTAAGTTGCCATAATTTTACTTATTTACCAGAACCCTGGTATTGGTTGTTGTTGTAAATGTTTATTCTATTATGCTGTGATTTGCAACCTTATTTTATTATTTTTTGGTGTAACTGTAATTTACCGTAAGGATTTAACTTTTCGTCCAATTGTTTCGGTTACTAAAAATTTTTTTTAATACATTTTCTAGTCAAAATTACTAAATTTAATTTTCTTAAATTTCATCCATTCAATTATTTAAAGTTTCTTGAATTTCCTTCATTCGATAATTTTAATTTGTTTTTTTTTCTGCTGTAACTTATGGTTATGACATGGTTATGTGGATTTACGTTTTTTTTAAAGATTTTCCATGTCTTTATGTTTGTAAATTATTTTTAAATCCATCTTTATTATTTCATTATGTTTTGTTGCAAATCCTCGTATTATTTTGTTGCAATTTATCACATAACATGTCTGTAAATATTTTAATTTTAATTAACCCTATGTTAATTATTTTCTGTGATTTACTATGTTTTTTGTAAATATTTTCATGTTCATTTTATGTTTTATTATTTGTTTCTGTCATGCTGTAAATTTTTATTAATTTACGTTTTCGTGTGTTATGTTTTTAAGTGTTTACGCATTTCCCGTATTTTTTCGTATTTTCCGTTTTGTATATTTTCCATGTTTTTCTTATTTTCAAATAATAGTAATTTCTAAAACAAGCTACGAGTTTCCGTCTCAAAAGTTATTTTACATTACATCCTTAAACGTAACAGACGTAAGCTATTTTCGTGTATTTATGCGATGCAAACTTGTTTAGTATCATGCGTGGTGAGAATCGAAACTACGTATGTGACTGGTCTAGCAATCATGCGTTGGTTTTGGAAAAGGAACTTCCCTTTTTTACTCACCAGGGTCCCCACGTGCAGAGCACGTGGACGCTCCTTCACGGTGACGACCTGTTTTCTTTGTTGTCCATTGGATACACAAAGGATTACTCATCCTCAATGTTTGCCTCTTCCAACTGCCGACGCAGCCTAATTTCTGGAGTGACTATACTGCTACGGGTATTATAACCATGCGTAGAACCAAGCATTCTTTGTTTATTAAGTTCGTAATCTATTTTACGGTATTTATTTTGTAAATAAGCGGCCGATTTTGGCTCGACGCATTTGCATTTCTTGGTTGAGTTTATGTCTGAACCGCTAGCTGTATCGTCAAGCTTGGAAGGCGTAAACGTTGGTGGTTGAATCTACGATAAGTGATCCGTCGGATCTTCCAAAAGTGTTGCTATGTATTGTTGTAATTTTATTTCAGCTTCCGTTAAGGTTCCGTTTAGCTGCTCCGATAGTTCCAAGTTGGTAGGTCCATTAAAAGGAACAGGGTGGTTATTTGTTCTTAGGAACCATGGTCTTAAATTGTTCATGTGTGCACGAACAACTTTTAATGGCTCCAGAAAATGTACAATACGAACGATAACATCGTTAACAAATTCCATAATCCTGAACGGTCCTGTCCAAGCACAAAGTAATTTCGGAAAAATTTGTTTAATTGGTAAGAAGTCGCGTAATAATACGTAATCATCGACTATGTAGCGGTAAGGACGTGCAGTACGATCATAAAAGTTTTGTTGTCTCTTAACTGCTTTCCAAGTATGCACTCGAGCGACTTCGAATGCTGCTTGTAGTCTACTCTCTAGACGTAGTCATCACTATCATAACAGATTCGTGGTGGTTCGAAAGCTAATGCACTCGGCAATCTAAATTCGGAACCGTGATGTAAATACTGTGAACTAATTAGCGTGGTTGAATTAGGACACGCATTTACCGCTATAGTCACTAATTCCAGGTACTCGCACCAATTTTCTGGACAACTTGCGAAAATCTTAGGTAGTGCTGTCTCTATTCTCTTATTTGCTGCTTCTACCGTTCCTCCTACCCACGATGTGTTAGGAGTGAAGTTTATCTGCATAATATTGAACATATTTGACAATCTTGGCACAATAGCGTTGTTTATCTCGCTTCCGTTGTCTCCGCGCAATAGCACAGGTGCTCCATGTCTAGCTATGAGGTGAGAAAACAACTTTTTAGCTATTGTTTCTGCTTTCTTATCGGGAATTCCGACTGCAATTACGTAACGACTGAAGTCGTCAATTAACGTCATTATGTAGACGTTCCGTGAATGCTTTTATTCAAAGGTCCAATGAGGTCCAAGCTCCATGAATGACCAGGTCTCTGTAGGGGTTGGTAGGCTCTTAGCTTAGCCTTTAGTGGCTTATTACGTCTAACGTAAGCTTGACATAGTTGACAAATTTTAACGTAATGAGCGATATCGTCCATCATTTTAGGCCAATAGTAATATAGCTCTATTAATTCTCTAGTTTTACTGGCTCCGCGATGTCTGGTGCCAGGGGTGGAATGGTAATCTCGGATGCAATAGTTCCATAGAGATTTTGGTATACACATCTGTGCTAGATTGTGCATACGGCCTCTATTTGGGTCTGCTAGTCGAATTCTGTACAGAATTCCGTCATAATCTTTATAAAAGATGTTTCGCTTGTTAAGAGCGTCGATCAGATCTTCAGATGACTGATCTGTAAGGCGTTTCATTATTTGGCCTAAGAATGGATCGTTTCGTTGCTCTGCCGCTAGATGTTGTCGCGTCCAGTCAAGAAATTGACTGCCCAACAAAGCGACTGGTATCTCTGTACGAGATAGCGCGTCGGAATCCGCTAGAAATCGGCCCGACTTATGACGTAAGATGAATTCGTGTTCCCTAGATGAAGTAAGATTCTTTCTAATTTGGGAGGGAGGGTGGAGGCACAATAAAGATAGCAAATGGCTAAATGGTCCGTAGTTAAGACAAAACATCTTACCAAGTAAATAGCAACGAAATGAATCTATACAATGTATAATCGACAGAATTTCCCTTGTAGTAGTTGTTTCCCTCCGTTCCGCCTCGGTGAGGGTCGGGAAGTGTAGGCTAACGGATAGTTTATACTTCCGTGATACTGACTTAAATAGCCTCCGATCGCTACTCCACCAGCGTCAGTTTCCAAGAAAAAGGGTTTAGAAAAATCTGGGTGTTTATGCTTTGCAGCTTTTATCATAGCTCGCTTAAGTTCTTGAAATGCTCTTTCTTTGTCTTCGTCCCATAGAAATTTACAGTTTTTCCATGTTAGTCTGGACAAAATCTGTGACATTTCAGCGAATGAAGGAATGTATCGCCTATAGAAATTTACCATACCTAAAAATGAACGAACTTGTTTAGGTGTCTTAGGTGTAGGATAATGTTGCATAGCCTTTGTTTTATCGCTATCGGGTTGTATCCCATTCTCGTCTAGCACAAAGCCTAAGAATTTGACCTTTTTACGTACAAATTCGCACTTTTCAACGTTGAGTTTCAGTCCGGAACGAGCGACTAGTTCTAGTGCTCGATTCACATGACTGATGTGGGTTTTAAGATCTGGACTACTCAGGAGACAATTGTCAAGATAGACGGTACAATAGGCTCCTAGCACGTCTGCAAATATTTGTTGTGCACAAAATTGGAAGTGCGCAGGCGCTGTTTTAAGGCCCATTGGGAGCCTGTTAGAAAAATAGGTTTTAGAGTTAGCAGAGAAACATGTCTTAGGCTTAGCAGATTCGGCTAATTTAAGTTGGTAAAATCCAAACTTAAAGTCTAAGCGTGTAAAATACTTAGCTCCGCTAAGGTGAGCCATGCTTTCTGTCACAGTGGGTATTGGTACACTTACACTTTCCATGACAGAATTCAAGCAGCGTAAATCTACGACTACTCGATAACCAGTTGGCCTTCTCTTTATCATTAGACAAGGAGATAACCATCCTCATTTTCCTTCTTGGATTATTCCTACTCTCTGCTTTCGTCAATGTATTTATCCAATAATTCACGCTAGTGAAATGGAACTCGGTACATTTTAGAACTTACTGGTTGTGATTCGCCAGTATCTATAGGAACTTCGTTTCCCTCGTAACATCCTAGATCAAAATCGTTTTTAGAAAATGAATCTTGGTGAATTCTAAGCATATGAAGAAATTCTCCCGTTTCCTCCTTATTTAAATCTGGAAACGTAAACCTATGTTTTAAAATCTCCCATTCCGCATCGAGTTCTGCCATAGATTTTGGCTTGGGAGCGTCAGTTAGGCTACTAACTGGCACCTCCGATGAGCTTTCACTCTATTTTTATTGTTTTTGGGAAATCTCGATGATACTTGAGATTTGAGATACCTCGATGGGGCTTGCGGTTTGAGATTTCTCGATGGGAATTCAGGTGGGCAAATTTGAATTTGACGAAACTAAGGAAGCGTTATCCTTGTACTCGATAATAGCTGTCGTGTACGTGCCTAGGATAGTACCCGCTTTTAGTTCTAAATCAAATCCATTAAGATTTTTACACATGACTGGGATAATACCTGTGGGAGTTGCGTTAACAAGACTGTGAGCAAGATGTACAGGAAATTCGCCATTTTCAGGTTGGATTACTCCTGTCTGTATTTCGGGATACGGAAAATGTAAATTTCCGGCTATTCTGCTCTCACAATTTGATGGAATTATTTCGTTTCGTAACAAGGATACAGTAACGTCTATTAAATGTTGTGTAGGTGTGCAATTCCATGTAGATTTAGGGTTATCGTCGGTTTTTACATCTGTAGCTACGTTAAGTGACGCTATGTAAATGTGATTGGGTTTATAAAATTCCCTGTTTATTATTTCCTTATTTTGGTTATAAGCAACATGAGCTAATTCTGGTGTTGATGACATTTGAAATTTTAAATCACCTATAGTTAAGACGTTATCTAGGCAATTTAATGCTAACGAATCTGGTTTATTCGACATGAAATCGTATCCCAATAGCACTGAAATGTTACCAAGTGAACCATCAGGAACGATAATAAATTCTTGATTTCTAGAAAATTCACTCTTTTCTATAGTTGTTACTATTTTCCTATCGGTTTTAGTCTGACGATTTCCGACCCTAACCAAATTGACTGGTGTGGTCATTGGAATTAAATGGCATTTAACGCTAAAATTCTTAAGCATGCGTTGTGCTGCAGTTCGTAATTAAAGAAAGTGAAGAATCTGTGTCTAATAAAACAGATTTCTGGCCTATTACCAACGTGAAACACTAAGTGTTGACGTGAATATTTAACCTTAGTTTTATTTAAAACTGTGTTCACTTGAACGTTATCAGTGTTAGGCGCTGTTTGGTCCGAGTCGAGCGATGCTTCTCCTTGCTGCTCTGACTCACGGCTAATATCGACTTCGGATGCTAGATGGTGCTGCTTGTACCATTTGTTGCCCGGTTGAGCAGAAATGCTTGTAAGCAAGTTTCCTCGCTCTCCCAACGATTGGTGTTTCACTTGTGACACATTTGGGTCGGCAACATTTTTGCTGTCCCAAAAGGTTAAACGAATTGTAGGTTCAAACGCTCCTACAACTGTTGGAATTCTAATTTTCTAATCTATTTGCGTTGTTGGTGAAATACCAATAGAAGTGCCCGAAGGCATTTTTACTCCGTCTTTATAGAATGAATCATCTGTATGTTTGAACTGAACTGTGCGTTCGTTACCTAATAAAGCAATAACTATCGGCTTTTTAGTATCGACTGGGTTTAATTCTGAATGAAAATTTGTCGAATCTAAACCATCTTCGAATAGAGTTACTATTACTGAGTCACAAGTTAAATCATATTTATCGTTAACTGTGTTTAAAGCATTTGTTAATTTTGTTTATGAGATTTTTATTACTGTCGCAAAATATTTACCTCGCAACATATTTTGACGGAATTTTACCGAAATAGCACGCTAAATGTGGTAAAGCTAACGTGCGATCTGGCAAAGCAAGTTTTTGCTGGTATCATTCGACGTTTGAGTACAAATTAAGCATTAGTTTATTTGCGTCTTCGTCTGAAAATAATGGAACGCATTTTACTTTTAAAGAGTGAGTACTATTTACCTCGTTAGTTTGATTAACAGGAGTTTGAGCTTGAACTGAGCTGACGTGTGGGTTTTGATCGTCATTATTGCTCTGTTCTGACTGGTTTAAATTTTGTTCTGAATCCCTGTTCACATTCAGACTACTAACTCGTTTTTTGAATTGCAACCGTTTTGACATGAGTCATTGCCCTCGTTTATGTTTGTATTGTGTTGTGGAACACGGTTTTGGTTTTCGTTATTTTGCCGTTGCTGATTTTGGTTTTGAGTTTGATTTTGATTTCTATTTTGACTTTGATTCTTACCGTAATTATTACCATTATTTTGATTTTGTTGCTTTTTATTGTAACCATTGTTACCGTTATTGATAGTGTTAGCTTGAAAAGAGTAAGGATTATTTTTCTTGTTGAACTGGTTAGAATCCCTATTGTCGAAACCAGAAAAAATAATTTCCGCGTTTACCTCGGTTATTTCCCCTGTATCGGTTTCCTCCTCGACCGTTTTTGTTGTTAGATTTATTTGTTGGAAATCCTCCTTCCTGTTTAACCTTATCCCAATGTTGTCGGATTTGCTGCAGATTTTCATCTTTAGTACGACATTCTCGTTTTGTGTGGCCTGGGGCTAAACAACGGTTGCACGTTTTGTCTTGGTTTACATTTGTGTTTACGTTACTAACTTTAGCTTCAACATTTTTAGCTTTATTTAGCGTTACTAAGCTTAGTCATACCTTTCTCTAATGAATTCATTTTATCTAGCATTGTGCCAAAAGCTAAGTTGTTAACTTCTGTATTTGAAATTTGTTTAGTACATGATTTATCTGAGTTAAGATCGTCTTCATCGCCCTGGAATTCAGCTAAAATTGAACGTTTATAGATAGCTGAGTTATACGTGTCCCTAAATGTGGTATGCATTTGTGATGTCACGTGAACTTCGATTTCCCGTGGCATAGCGTGAAGAAATACTCAACGCATTCCGTCATCCTTAGCTAATTGTTTGAAAGCTCGCTGTGACTCCGAGTCTGAAGGTTTAGCTCTCCAAAGTTGTGAAGCCATTTTTTCTAGCCTGGCAGAGAAAAGTTCAATAGTTCAAAAGTTCAAAAAGTTCCCTTTTTGAGTCGCGCCGTGTGAAACGACGTTGGGGTGATGATTTCACCTCCGTAACCAAATCTATCGATTAAAATTTCTTTAAAACTGTCCCAATTTCGGGAAATGGCTATATGCGCATTCATGGCTAAATAAATTGGGACTGGGCCTGTACATTTACTACATGCAACCGAAACTAGTTCTGAATCTTGTAGTTAAGGATCTAACGTGCGCAAATTTTCGACCATTAACACGAAAGCGAAAATGTCTAATGACTCATTTCCTGCAAAAGGCAATATAGCTTTCTTGGCTGAACGTAATTCTTCCCAAGTCTAGACTTATTTTGTGAATCCCTGCTTTGATTTGAGTCTGTGATAGTTTTCAGTACTTCTAAATGATTATCATTTACTGCCTTAAGATTATCACTATTTGATTGTAAACATACTGCTAAAGTATGATCCAAAATCTTTTGAAGGTGAGATTCATCCATCAAATTACCCTGTTGTCCGCTACTATGATTTGGAGTTAAAGTCAGCGGTGTTTGATTTCTATTTGAAATTTGGGGATTTATTACTACATTTGGGGTAATGGGAACATGGGAATGATTCGGTATTCGCGAATTTGTTGGCACTTGTACTTTAAGCGGTGTTTGAGCGCTTGTTTGTATTTACAAGTTAGGCATAATTGGTGTAAAGTTTGGTGTTATACGATTATGCTGTGGCGTTACTAGATTTAACGACACGGTTTGGGTTAGAGGCGTAGTTTGATTTAGTGGCACATTTTGATTTAGTGACAAGTTATGCCTTGATGACACATTTTGGTTTGTGTGCTCCTGATTATTAGGTGGTACTTGATTATTTAGTGGTACCTGAGTACTAAGTACTTGGGAATTTAAGGGTACCTGAGTTGTACGTGATGCACGTTTATTATGTGGACACCTAGATCTAACCCGATCTCTAGCGTTACCCTTATTTTGAGCAGAACATTTAAATGAGCGAGATTGAACTCGTTTGGGAGGAGGGAAATTTAATGCGTCATTGATCTCGTCGATGGTATCAGTATACTCTGATTCTGTATCTGGTTCGTTTTGGGTAGTATTAGTATTGTCTAAATTATTCGTGCTGACTGAAGCATCTGTGAATTCTACAAAATCTTGGCGATTTACGGGTTTTCTAATTCGTCTGCCTCTCGAAGAGACTTGAACTGTGCCTTTAGCACGATTACTTTTAGTTCTAGGCATTATTTAACTAGATTTTAAGCAAATATTTTAAATTAAGGTAGATTTTAAACTTAATTGTAGAACAAGTCTTAAGTTTTAAGCACTTTGAAAATTTTCTACAATTTTCTACAAATTTGCAGCAAAATGATGAAATTTCCCTTTAAAATGGAAAATAACCCAAATTTTATCACTTGAAGTCAGCAATAATTTGATGGTGGTTATTTTAAGAGTAACCATGACCAGTTTCGCAGAAAATTAGCACTATAGTGACTATTAACCATTATGCACTAAACTCAATTTAGGCCTATAAGTGTTATCCAAAATTACTGAAATTTCCCCTTATAGTGGAAATTTTTAAAACAAATACTCTTAAAATGCACACAAGATAATACACTTAAACATATTTCATAGCATTGAACATGAACATTGAACATGACCTTAGGGACCTTGCCTTGCTACTTCGGTGGGCTAAATGAACTACGAGGTGGACTGTATGAACATCCAGTGATCACTTCTACAGTGGTTTGACGTTTCTGGGTGGTCTGCGAACCTTTTACACACGATTTAAATTTTGAGACTTTCTTGTGGGAGTCGGCCATCTTGGTTATTTACCTTTCGGAGAAAGGCCTTTTAAGTGTGAAATGTGTGTTGCTGCATCTTCATGAAATGGAGTTTTATTGAGAAAATCCATTCTAGTGAGAAACCTTTTTAGTCCGAAGCATGTGTTGTTTTTTGGTTTAGAATCGACGAACTCAGTCTGGGGAGAAGCCGTTTAAATGCAGAGTGTCTGCTGCTTTATTTCTACTTCTCTTTTTATTGCTGCAGCGTTCACAGCTATTTGGTCCCCCCCCCCAAAAAAAAAAAATCCAAAACAATGCTTTGGGTCACTTGCACCTTGGGGTAAACTGATTGTTAGAAAACAAACGTTTTGTTTTAATCGAGAGCCGTTGGACTGGTCTTGGCCGATCGCCGCTCATGCGGGGAGAGTCAACCTAAATGTTACGTGTGCGGTGCTGTTTCACTATGTATGGGACAAGTTTTAATGAACGAGTTCAATTCTATTCTGGTGACAGCAGTTGAAGCATAGTTGAAGTAGCACACTTTTTCGTTTTGAACCAAAATCTTTCTTCAAAACCAAAGCTGTTGCGGAGCGAAGCCGTTTAAATGCGTTATTTGTGCAGCGGCACTCCTTGACTATTCTCGCATCACTTGTTTGTTTTAGCATCACTCGACCCAGCACTTGCAGAGTACAGAGAAAATCTGCTTGACTGTGGTTATTAAAGTGATGCTACGTCTTTATACGTTTGGTCATTTGATTGGTCTTAAATGTGTGCGACAGGAGTTTTGCGTTACCGTTTTTTGTGTGTTGATCACCAGATTCGTTGTCCTGTGTTCACAGTGGAGAGGAACCAGTTAAATGTTCAGAGTATGGGTACTTCTTTCTATGATTGGTAAACTGAATACTGCACTTGTTTCGTGCATGTGGCAAATATAATTGTTTTGTGATTATTATGGCAAAGAAGACTTCATTATACTCGCGACCCAACTTTCTCACACGAGGCGGAAAAAAGCAGCTCGACTGTGGCCAATATGCTGCTGCATTCTTGTGTACTAGTCTATCGAATCGTCTTACTACTGTGTTTTATACAAGTTAAATGTTCCGATTGTGGGAAGTCCTTTCGCCTTCCAACACTCTGTCCAGCACTTTGTGCAATCAGTTCACCTGGTTTGAGATTACTGTTGTGATTACGACTTAATCTTCACTCTCACTGCAGCACTTGTTTGTGTGAGGTGGGAAAAACAGTTCGACTGTGGTTAATGAGTTGCTGCGTTCTTGTCTGTTGGTCATTGGATTTATCTTAATTTGAGTCTAAAGTGGAGAAATACCCGTTTGATTATTTGTGTTGTGTTTATTGATGTGGTAAGTTTGGTTTGATTACTCACGTTCAGCGACCGAAATCCTCTTACATCTAAAATTTTAAAAGAACGGAAATGGACTCCTCAACCCCATGTTTTCCAACTCGCAGGAAGTCGCTTAGGTCAGCAAGGAAGCCTGCTTCATTTTCATGCTGTCTAAGATCGCGATCTGTGGCTAAGCGAGCCAATAGTAATATCTCAATGCCTACTGAAATCTTACAATCTAACAGCTTAAGCGAAACTACAGTTTGCTACTCCCCTGATAATTTGGTCCCTGCTAACTCTGCTTCTAAACCAGATGTCACCGATCTACTTCGTTCTGTTGACCTCTCTCAAGTATCTGATGATTTATCCTTTTCCACTTCTCAGCCCCCATCAATTCAAAAAGTTGGATTTTCTCCGGGGGTCAGTGAAAATGACAAACCCAAATCACTACCAACCTTTCTTGAAAACTTTCTTGAAAACGCTCAGAGTGAACTTAACATTGGTGTAAGTACTTTAAAAGCACAGGTGAGCCTTATTAATGAAAGCATTAAACATGTGACTTCTGACTTCCAGCTGTTGCACACAGAAGCTTCTAGCGGTAATACTGTATTGGCAGGCAAAATTGACCATTTGACCGATGAGCTGGACCACTTTCTTAGCTCAATTCAGCAACTGCTTAAAATGAGCTTTTCTAATCTTGAACTTAAAATGGAAAATGTCCTCCTGAGCCAGTCGTCTATGATTGGCACATTTTTTGAGAAGATTGCTAACCATGACATCATCGAGACGGGCGTAAACCGATTTTCACCAACCGGGCAGTCCATACCTACTGACCCCCATGCCACCACATCGATGTCAATAAATACTGTGGTGTCAATTACTAAAGCGAACAAAGTGCAAGTGGTTTCTGCACATATTGACAAGTTACCTAGCCGAGCTTCTAACGTTGACATGTTACCTAACTCATCCGTGCACGTGGTCTCCCACTCCGGGCGGTCGTTACACAAAGGAAACAGATATTCTAATGGTAATTTGCTTTACCCTAAGAGGGTACCAAGATCATCACCTGCTGAAATTGAAAGGCTAAATCAGTTCAACCCTGCAGTCAACAGTGACAGTACTCGGCATGCTTCTGTTGCACAACCATGTAACAATTCACCAGGACAGCTTTCCTCTCCAAACCCTACACAAAAAGTGAGGAAAAAATTAAAATTTCTCATTATTGGCGATTCGCAGGTCAGGAAAGTTAAACTACCATGGAATATTGGCAACTCAAAGACCTGGTGCTTTCCTGGTGCCCGTCTTGAGCATCTATGTGACTGTGTTCCCAACATTTTAAATCCTTCAGAAGATATTACCAATGTAGTGCTCTGTGACGGGACCAACAATGTAGGTTTAGACTCTCCGGCAGTCATTGCCCAAAAACTCCTTGAGTTGATAGACATAATCAAATCCTTTTTACCCACAGTGCGCATCACTGTTATCAGTATCTTCCCTCAAAGGCAGCATTTCCGTGTACATCACTGGCCTTCCCTCCAACAGTATATTGTTCAGTACAATGGCCATATTATGGCATGCTGTAAGGAAGCAGAAGTTGATTTAATCTCCCTATGGGATTTAATTTCACGTAGACATGGCATCCTTGCATCTGATGGTATCCACTTATCTTCCCTGGGCAAAAAACTGCTTGTTGATGCCATTATACAAAGTACGCTACTCGAGTGGAAACCATTTAACTTCTTCTCTTTTGAGGGAAACTAACCTTGTTTAATAGACTAATCGTTAGTCGTATGACGGAACATATTCCCAGTTTTCCTCCTGCAAAATTGCATTTGAAAACGCATACTAACGACGATGTTTACAACAAAGTGTATTTAAGAAAGTGTCTTACGAGTGATACCAACGACGCTCATAGACAATGCAACAAACTCCACATTAACGATGAACTCGATTTCATTTTTCCAGACCCCGACGTATGCCCATTGGCATACGATTTTAAAATGTCGTTTTATAATACCACTGCTGTTCCTGAAGGTTCTTCTATTGTTGGTAACTTTATCGAAAGGTCCTTTTCTTTTGTTCATCTAAATGTCAGGAACTTTTCTACTCAGACAAATTCGATAAATTTGTAGACATTCTCAATGCCACTAATGCTAAATTCGATGTCATATGCGTCACAGAAACGTGGTTCAACGATCAAAATCATGGTGTTTGTAACCTAGACGGTTACACTTTTATAGCAGGAAACAGAATTCTAAAAAAGGGTGGAGGTATTGGAATGCTAATTAAAAACTGCTACAGCTTCCAGGTTAGACATGACTTAAAGTTTTCTATTGATGAATTGGATGGCCAAGGTATGTTTTTAGAAATTACTTTTGGGCACCATGTGTATGTTGTTGGAGTAGTCTATTCAGCAGTGCATTTAGTTTTACTATAAACAAAATTTGTGTCGAGAACAAAAGAGGTTATATTTTAGGAGACTATAATGTTGACTTAAATAAGTATTTGTCTGATTACGCCATTTCATCTATTGTGAATGATTGGCTTTCTGTAGGATTTGTTCCACTTATCACAAAGCCAACTAGAATTATGGACTCCTCTGCTACAAGAATTGACAATATTTGGACGAATCATTTAAGCAAGGGAACTCATACTGGCATTATCATCTCTGATTTCATCGATCATTTTCCAATCTACGTGTTCTTAGAATCTAATAAGCTTAGTAAAATACATCCTTGCTATAAAATTAGGCGACATTACTCTGAAAAAGGTTATAATAATTTGGTTGAGGGCTTAAAGAATGAAATGTGGAACGAGTTAAATCTTAAAGATGACTTAGACCTATTGTACGAAAATTTCTTAGCCAAATTCACACAACATTTGGATATTGCATTTCCCATAATTGAGCCCAACTAAATGAAACTACCATCAAACGAGTTAAAAGGACTCAAGAGTGGGTTTCTCCAGAACTGCAAAAACAAATCAAATGAAAAATAAGTTGTACAGGAATTACATTAGGAAACCAGATGATAATAATAAAGAGAAATACAAATCTGCATACAAAAACGTTAACATCCTTATTAAAGAAGCAAAAAATAATTTTTATGGCAACCTTTTTAAAAACAATAAAAATAATAGCAAGGAATTATGGAAAGATTTGAAAAAACTTACAGGTACCCATAAACCCCATAACATGACTCTTCCACATGCTAGCCTGAATTCCATTGAAGCTCCTGGGTTGGCTGCAGAATTGAATTTGCACTTCGTCTCCACTGGACCTAATTTGGCTGCTAATTTGCCTACCGTGCCTAATGTGGGAAATACGGGAGCCAAGTTTAACGATTCGCTTTTCTTGTGGCCTACTGACGCATGTGAGATCGAGGGCATTATTAGGGCATTCCCAGACAAAAAATCAAGTGGTTTTGATGACATTAGCATGTTACTGGTCAAACGGTGTTATAGGTATTTGTCACCACCTCTTGCACAGCTCTTAAACAAATCTCTTACGACAGGTTGTGTTCCGAACCAGCTCAAAAAAGCAAAGGTTATTCCTCTCTACAAATCTGGTAATGTTAATGATTTTTGTAACTATAGGCCCATTTCTTTGTTGCCTGTTTTTTCAAAAGTATTTGAAAAAGTAGTGTATAAGCGTTTACATTTCTTTTTGGAAAAACACCATCTGTTGAGTGACAATCAATTTGGTTTTCGCAGGGGTAGATCTACAGTTCAAGCACTACACACTGTCGTTAATAAGGTTATCGAAAACATTGAACTAGGTAACTTTACCGTGTCTGTTTTTTTGGACTTATCCAAAGTTTTCGACACAGTAGACCACGATTTACTTTTAAAGACGCTTTCCTGGTTTAAAAGCTATCTAGTGGGTAGAACACAGTTTACGGATCTAAATGGAGTTCAGTCTCCACTGCTGGGAATTACTTGTGGAGTGCCACAAGGGTCCATCTTAGGCCCAATACTTTTCTTGGTGTACATTAATGATATTTTTACTTTAAGCAAACAGTCGTTCGTAGTTGGCTTTGCAGATGATACCACGTTAGAATATTCCAGAAAAGAATTGAATGTCCTTATCAGCCACGTTAACTTTGATCTTAAAAGATTTACCACTTCTTTGATTCTAACAAATTGTCATTAAATGCAAAGAAAACTAAATACATGACAATGGGATCGAGTCAAAAAATTGCGCAAATTGATCAAAATGAGGCACACGTCATCAAAATCTCGGACGTTATACTCGAAAGAGTGAGAAATGTTCGTGTTTTAGGTATTGTCCTTGATGATATATCCTTTCATGGACACCACAAATTAACTATGTGTGCAGTAAAGTTGCCAGAGGATGTGCTATCCTGTCTAGAGTGAAAGGATTTGTTCCATCTAAATTACTAAGAATTCTATACTTTGCATTTGTCTATCCCTTAATTTTATACGGGATTACTGTTTGGGGTGCAGTTTCTAACTGCAAGCTACAACGTATTCTTTACTTCAAAAAAGAGCAGTAAGAAGTATTGCTAAGGCAACTTATGATTACCACTCTTTGCCTCTGTTTAGGAAGTTTGAAATTATTAAGGTTGCTCAACTTTATCAATACAATGTTTGTCTTTATATGCACAGCCTTGTTTACACTGCCAGCGAAACTCGGTCTTGCTTCAACAGACTTATCCGTGTAAAAATCTTCCATGATTGTCACGATTACAACACCCATAATTGTGATAAGCTCGTCTTACCCAGGTGTAGGACTGACCATGCAAAACGCAATCTCACCTACTCGGCTGTAAAAATCTGGAACTGCCTCCCTCTAAGTATCAAGCAGGTGAAAAATACCAAAAAATGTGCGTTTACTTAAAAACAGTTTTTTATACATCTTAATGAATAGCTATTTTCATGCTGGTCTCTTCTTAATATGCATTCATTCTTAAATTTGCTAATTGGTCGTTTCTTTCCAAATTGTAGGTTCTCCTATTTACTCATAGACAATTATATATGTGTTTATATATATATATATATATATATATATATATATATAGTTTTAATTTGTTTTGTTTCACCACGTTAAGCATTTACATGTTGCTAATACTGTATTTAGGATCCCATTGCCTTTTTGTATTTTGTTACCATATTATGCTTTGATGTTTTGTATGTATAATGGGTTCTTCCCTATAAAACAGGTTCGCAAGAACCTCGGGAAGTTTTTCCTTATGTTTTCACATAAAAATAAAATTCTATTCTATTCTATGTCAACGAACTATTTTCATAAACAATAGCAAGATATCAGCAAAACCAACAATGTTATTTTCCAACTAAGTTCAACTAGTGCTACTATTCATAAATAGGCTACTAAATTTTCCCGTACTTTTGAGTGTTAAAATCCTGTTTACAAACAAACCAACTATTGCTGTTGACTATCGGAAAAATCAAAACCGAATTTTAACGCTAAAATTTCAGCTTTTTAAAGACTGTGAAGTGCGGAAAATGGCAGTACTTCCTATGAAATACAACTGAATGCTCTTAAAATCATTAGTATTATTTTTCCTTCCGGGGGATTAAAGGAATTGAATCACACTTATGATACCATTGTAATGTTCTATTCCACTGACCATTTGACCAGAATAAACATTATTATCTAGGATGGCATAAGGGCAATCAATTGTATAAAACACTAATTATGTATTAAATAGGTAGGCTAAATAATAAGAAATCATTCATCTAATACTGAGCCTTTAATCGACACTCTGGCGTACACAATATTGATCCCACAATATGGCCAATTAAATCAATGAGAGATTGTTATTATTGACGTATCGATTACAGTTATTCGGCAATGAGTCGAACGAATGGCATTACTGATTAAGTCGAACGGAAAACCTAATCATTATTATATTCTCTAAATTAAATTAAGGAATCTCGGGTTAATTTAGTAGCGTACGTATTGTTACTAGTTAGCTGAACAATCATAGCTATTGCTATTGAATCAGAATACTTAGCTCTATAATAGAAGCTTGAGTGAGGCTATCGGCACTCGGCTTTAGCTCGGCGGCGATAACCCGTCACCAACTGCGGCACTGCTTCTTGCCTGGCATACTTCCAACCGGGACCTCCGGAATTTGACTGGCGTGCACTAGTTAAACAACTGTTAAGCGGCTGATGATCGACTGATATACATTCCGAGGATGGTTTAAATACTGTAGCGTTATCGGCCATGATCGATCCATTGTAGTATTGATTTATTATTGAAAAGCTAAATATAGTAACATTCTGACAGCTTGGGCCCTTATCGCGAAATGGGACCTCTACGCATGTCACTCATTTCATTGTTGCTTTCGGGTTCATTAATTGTTCCCCATATGCGCGCTTTGAAGTTATATGCCACCATAATTAACTATCCCGTGTGGGAGGGATTTATTGTTATTCCACGAAGTGATCGATCATGAGCGACGATCTTATCGTAATTAAATCCACTTCTAGAAAGTCATTTAGTTCTACGAAACTGTCGTAAATATTGTCAACTGGTAATGCCATCCTTTAAACTCTAACAATAGGTGTAATTACACTTGTTCAGGTTACAAATTATCGTGCCGCCTCTCGGTCGTCTTTGAAGAGGACTTCCAATTATATTTACTATCTGGAGTCGTTTTGATGTATCCGAATAAATATTCGGCTCATGCATTTAATAAATGTATGATATTATGCAAATATTTATCTAATTAATTAGTTGTATTGTTTCTGTTAATTATTTCCATTAACAATACAAGCCATTAATTATTTCCTTACAATTGGTTCTGGAAATAATAGAGAATTAGCGTATCATGCAGCAGTAATTACCTTTCCTTCAGATTAAACAAAAACTAAGAGCTTTACAGCAAACATTGTTCTGGCATTTCTTTTAGAAAATTAAGTTATCTTCCCAATGATAGGTCGCATGACAGGATTGATCGATTAGTTTTGGGGATAATAGAGATTTAGTACATTGTGAGGCGGCCATTTTGACGACGTCACCAAGGCTATACGTCATCACTGCCAGGAGTGTCTCCCAGAACTAAAATGTTCTTGCACTAACACTGTGCACTACAACTGGGTGCCCTTTTGGAAGATGGTTCATAGGCATTCTTGACAAATAGTGAGGTGCTAAATTATCTTTTCTGGGGATATGTTCCAATTCAAAATCATACCCATTCAGATACAAAGCCCACCTCTGGAACTAGCAGCCGCCATAGCTGGAATGGATACTTTGTTGCCAAATATCCACAGCGAAGCTTTCTGCTCCGTCCATAAAGGTACTGATGGAATCTTTTTACTCCAAATACCACCGAAAGTGCTTCTCTGTCGAATTGTGCCTACCTAAGTTCTGCTTTACTTAGGGTCCTAGAGACGAAAGCTACAGGCGTATGTTCGCCACTTTTCATTGTATGCATCTGCTAGCCCGACTCCTACTGGCGATGCATCACAAACCAGCTTAAGTGGCAAAGACTGGTCATAATGTACTAATACATCTGCTATTAGAACAGCCTCCCGTGCATTGATAACAGCTTTATGGACATTCCTGAGTTAACACCCATGGTTTTTTGGTGACAACATTTTCTTTGATGGTGCTAACAGTGAAGCTAGATGGGGGGACAAATTTACCATATTAGTTTATAAAACCTATGTAATATTTAAGGTCGGTACTGATTGTCGGCTCAGGCGCTAATTTAATAACGTCAAGCACTTTTGGTTGTTTTGAGATTCCATCTTTACCCAGTTGGAAACCCAACTATTTAATTTTGGTTTGACTCAGTTTACACTTCCTTTTTTAACCTTTCGGCCGCTCTCTTGCAAAGCAGAACTGACTTGAAAAAGCATGGCATCATGTTCGTATCCTTTTGCAGCCACCAGGATATCATCTACAAAAGGGTTAGCTCTTGGGATATCTCTTAGTGCTCCAAGCATTTCTGGAAAATTCCTGGACTACTAGCCAGGACTACTAGCCAGGAGCATCAGTCTCATCGTCTAAGTCGATTTGCAAGAAAGCATCCTAGAGGTCAGTGATAGAGAACGTGTCACATCCTACTAAGTGGCTAAACAAATCTTCAGCACGAGGTCCAAGGTGGTACTCAATTTTAAGCTGAATAATCACCAACCAAATGGACGTCTTCGTTAGGCTTGAAAACGAGCATCGAGGGTGTTCCCCAGGCGCAGCAATCCATGGACTTCAAAATACCTTCCTAACGAGCCTTTCAATTTCTGCCTTAATTTTAACTTTTTGATTTGTGTAACCGACTAGGCCACACTTAAATAACACTGTCAACGCTATTTAATAATTTACATTTATACTACTTTTATAGACGCCATTGCTCCTCTGTAACAGCAATGCATACGTCAAGTTAGTGGGAAATACTATTGGGTAAGGGAGATTCACACTAAGGTAAATTTGACTGGCATTAAAAGTGGTCTGGCCCTCTGAGTTTACAGACCTTAAAACGTTACATTTATCACACTATGCTCGGTAAAGTAAATTAATCATTTGCAGACCACGACTTGATCAAACACATGGTCGAGCAACTGAAAAATTTGATTGCATAAATGTTACGTAATACACAATTTTTGCAAATGTTATACTCACAATTTGCAATAGACTACTAAATTTTTCGCCATTTGTTATTACTATTACAATTCACTTTGCAAATAAAAAAAAATCTTTCGACTCCCTACCAAACACTTTAAATTTTTTCCTAAGCTCAATTATCACTTCTACGATAGCTTTCAGTTAAGCCAAACACATTTTTTTGCTGCTGCTGCTGCCCTAACAACTGAAATTAAATTGTTCTTTAAATTGCTTACTTGCTAGCATACACATAATTTAGCAAATACCAATTAACAAAATTAATTGTGTTTACTCTTTGGTCTAATTTATAAACATTCTAGCCATTTACAGTTTAACTCAGTATTTACAGCAAAATTTCACTAATTACCGCACATTTTCTCACACTTTCAGCTCGAAATAAAACACACACACCCCAGACACCTGTCGCATGCCAGAAGACTGTGTGTCTGTTTTTCCGAGCAATTTTCCGAGGCCTTACAATAGGAGAACTGTTTCTCAACTAACGCAAGGATACCAAATGCCTTGTACAGATAGGCCTCCAGGCACGAGAGTGAGTACTACTCGGGCTGAAACTCTCCCCGCTACGACACTGCTGAATGGCAAACTTTAATACTACTGCCCCAGTACAAATTAGCCACCCAGCCTGGACTCTGTATTCTTCTCCTCTTCAAGAATATTTGTATCTGAACCAAAACCCACAAGGGTGAAAGAACCCGCCAAGTTTCAGCCAATCAAAGTAGCAATATCAGAACAAACATGGCTGCCACCAAGTTGCTACATTAGTTGCCAAGCTAATCCCACTGACTATTAGATCAAAGGTTAACTGAAAAACCTGACCATTGCTACAACCAATAGCAATGATCAAGTTTTTCTTTCAACGTGTGAAGTAATAGTCGGTGGGATTAGCTTGGTGATTAATGTAGCAACTTGGTGGCAGCCATTTTTGTTCTGTTATCGCTACTCTGATTGGCAGAAACTTGGCAGGTTCTTTCACCCTTGTGAGTTTTGTTTCAGGTATCACTTCTTTTTTTATTATTTTTTTGGTGACATTTTATTTTTGCAGTGCCCACTTTAGATCTACTATCTGGCCAAGATTGGTAGAAAAATATTGAATAGGATCAAAGATATTAATTTTTTTTTTTAGTTTTGCTGGCGTGAGGACTTCAATCATATCCACCCAAAACCAAAACTGGTAGAAAAACCCGCCAGGTTTCCAAAAACGATCAGCCTTTGAAGGTATAGTGATATAATTCAACCAATAGGACTGTGAACGTACACAAGGGTACACCGTGTTATCGTCATCTGTAGCTTTTTCCTAGAGGAATTTTATTTCTATAAATTTTCACATTTCTAATTTTCAAATTGACCATTGGCAATTAGCCGTTAAATTAGCCAAATTGCCACGGCTTAATTTATTGTATGATCACTCTTCACTTGCTTAAGTTGCTTCAATCCCATTCTGGGACACACTGGCTAACAATCGCTGATTTCGTTTGCTTCGCTCCCTCAATCAGCGCATCCCCTTCAGTTGTTTTGTTTATCCCTGCACCTTCCCCTTAACTTTTCAAGATTTCATTGATATTAGTTTTAGTCATACAGAAACCCCCGAAGGTCGATGTTACTAAAACAGCAGAAGGCAAAGCATTTTATTTTTGGGTTATTAAAAAAAAACCCGTTAGCTCGTGGATGCTGGTATTGTTGTGTAACCATCATCTAACGTGCATCCTTTTATTCTTACGCAATCCACGGCAACGTTAATGTTTCCTTATTTTGTCCTTCGTTACAGTTCAGTTTTTAGTTCGTGCAGGCTTTTATAATAAATCTAAAGACCAGTGTTGATTGTTCAAGACATTGTTGCTTGAAATCGTTGGTTGCAACTTGGAAAAGAAACGAAATTTAAATTCGCTGATGGCGAATTTCAAAAAACTCCCACGCATTTCTCCTGACCCCTACAACTCTCAAACCAACAAAAGGACCATGCTCAGATCACCATGCATCCGTATGCCAAAATTCAGGTGCGTAGGCTCTCTCAATTTTGTGCTAGCTGTGAGCAAAAAGTCTATGGGATTTAACATGGGAAAAATCTTATTAGCTAGCCAGCTAGCTAGACAGTAACATAAAATCCACCCGAAACCAAAACTGGTAGAAAAACCCGCCAAGTTTCCAAAAACGGTCGGCCTTTGAAGGTAGTGATATCATTCCACCAGGGAAAGGCCGCCAAGGTTAATCCTATTAGCCAAGTTAATCGCACATACTAATAGTTCGAAAGTTCAATGAAAACTAGAAGATTGCTACTAGCGGTAGCAATCTTCAAGTTTTCATTTTACGTCCAAAGTATTATTCGGTGCGATTAACTTGGCTAATAGGATTAACCTTGGCGGCCTTTCCCTGGTGGAATGATATCACTACCTTCAAAGGCCGACCGTTTTTGGAAACTTGGCGGGTTTTTCTACCAGTTTTGGTTTTGGGTAGATATCACAACTTTCATAGGACTGTGAACGTACGTAAGGTTACACCGTCTGTTTAAGATGCTTCAATCCCATTTTTGCACACACTGGCGAACAATCGCTGATTTCGTTTGCTTCGCTCACTCAATCAGCGCACCCCTTCAGTTGTTTTGTTTATCCCTGGACCTTCGCCTTAATTTTTCAAGATTTCGTTCACATTTAGTCGTGCAGAAACCCCCGAAGGTCGCTGTTACTAAAACAGCAGAACGCGAAGCATTTTATTTTTGGGTCATTAACAAAAAAACCCATTAGCTTGTATATGCTCGTATTGTTGCGTAACCATCATCTAACGTGCATCCCTTTATTCTTACGCAATCCACGGCAACGTTAATGTTTCTTTATTTTGTCCTTCGTTACAGTTCAGTTTTTAGTTCGCCCAGGCTTTTACAATAATCTAAGGACCAATCTTGATTGTTCAAGCCATTGTTGCTTAAAACCTTTGGTTGCAACTTGGAAAAGAAACGAAATTTAAATTTGCCGGTGGCGAATTTCAAAACTCTCCCACGCATTTGTTGTGACCCCTACAACCCCCAAACCAACAAAAGGACCATCCTCACATCACCATGCATCCATGTGCAAAAGTTCAGGTACGTAGGCCTTCTCAATTTTGCGCTAACCACGAGCAAAAAGTCTATGGGATTTAACATGGGAAAAATCTTATTAGTAGCTAGCTAACTAGCTAGACAATAACATAAAAACAACGTTATTGACGCATCTTTTTCTTTATGATTGGTGGACACTCATCCTTTAAATTTTGGTTTTTCTTAATCTCTGACCCTTCCCCTTATCCACAATTTCCACAATTTTCCACAATTTGAAACATTTCTGTCGTGTTGGGATTTATCCTCAACATGCCAAAATAAGCTTTCAGTTGCTTACAGTTAACAGACACATGTCTGCTAGTGAGCCGCCTTATTATCATAAACAATCAAGTTTTTAACAATCGGATGTCTACAATGGGATGATCTACTGTTACTTGGCAGCGACACACTAGCGTGTGTCTAGATAAATTTAAGCATTTGCCGATTTGTATTCAACCAATCAACATTAATAAGTGCGTCCATTTTATCAACCATCTTCGTGTTGCCGATTATTTGTGGTGCATTTTGCATTGTTGCTCGTTAACTAATAAAGAGACCTTATCGTACTTCTCATATTAAATATGCTCTTGCCCATTTGGTAGGCCTCTTACCTTCCCGTTATCTCGGTATCGATGAATAATCACCCTATGGGGATATAACATGGGGATGAGAGGACTAGCGATCTAGCTAGTTAGCTAGTTAGCTACTAGTTAGCTAGTAACCAGTAACACATTTTCAACGTTATTGAGGGTCAGATTTTGCATTGAAAGCAGCTTAGCTGGCATTCCTACACAAGTTAATTTTTGTCAGGTGGGTCATTCCTCTCGATTTCAACACAATTTAAGCTTTTGTACCGCATTATTATTTTCTCCCAAGTACCTGAAATGTGCTTAACTATGCTTTAAGATACAAGACACTGAAAGCTATGGCGTTGCGCTACAATGCTTTACAACCTCGACAATTGAATTGATATGATGTTTGTTTTGATGTTAGTTGCTTAACTAGATGTGACCGAAGAAAGCAAACGAAACAAATTCTCAATTTTGTTGATGTAACGGCTAATTATTTATAGACATGAAATGCCTCCAAAAAAAAAAGGTAGAGCGGAATATAAGATGGTACGCTGACTTTTTGTATGTTCACAGTCCTAAGTTACGGGTGTCTATCAACTGCAAGCAACTAAAAGCATAGCTTATGTCGAGAATAAATCTAATGCTACCGAAATATTGAAAAAGTAAGGGGACGGTACAAGGATAAACAAAACAGGTAAAGGGCATGCGATGATTGAGTGAGCGAAGCGAACGAATTCAGCGATTGTTAGCCAGTGTCTGCAAAAATGGAACCATGTGAAAGCCATGTGAATTTGGCTAATCGAACGGCTAACTGGCATTGGTAAATTTGAAAATTATCAATGTGATAGTTTATAAATATAAAATTCATCCAGAAAAAAGGTACAGATGAAGATAAGACGGTGTAACCACCCAAAACCAAAACTGGTGTAAAAAACCGCAAAGTTTCCAAAAGGATCGGCCTTTGAAGGTAGTGATATCATTCAACCAGTGAAAGACCGCCAAGGTTAATCCTATCAGCCATTTGGACGTTAAATGGAAATTTGACGATTGCTACAGGGTGCGATCAACTCGGCTGATAGGATTAACCTTGGCGGCCTTTCACTGGTTGAATGATATCACTACCGTCAAAGGCCGATTGTTTTTCGGAAACTTGGTTGTTTTTTACGCCGGTTTTGGTTTTGGGTGGATAGATCTAAGTGGATATAAGTAGGTTGTATAGTAGGGCACAGAAGGCAACCAATGGCTAACGTCCTCAGAAAATAAATAAATAAATAATGCGTATATCGGTAGATAACATCGTGAATCGTCTACAGGCTTGCACTGTTGCAGAGGCAGCACAAATCGAGTACACGTTGAACTGATCCATGCGGTAACTCTTATTGCTGTAATTCATGTGCGATGCATTTCATTTTATGATTTGGATTTTGCTCATTCCAATGTTTTCCCTACCCACCACAATTGTTGCAATTCTTATTCTGGCTCGCTTATTCTTTACAAGCGATGAAAAATAGAAACAAATAATTCCTTCATTGCATTTAGTCCACTTCTCATCACTGGCGGTCCCAGCCGCTCAATCGAGGGGGGAGGGGCTGTCAACTAAAATAATGGTTTGTTCCCCCTCTCATCCCAAACTATGGCAGCAGTTCAAGCGCGATCGACTAGCCGTAGCGCGTTGCATCCCTGCACGACTGTGTATTTGCCATTCAGGGGTCGAAAGTAGCCATTTTACGTACGTCATAGGTCCTGCAACTCTGGTCAGATTTTCGTTGTGTTTTTTGGTAATGTCTCTTTGTTCCCTACGTATTCTTATGTAATGATCTATTTTAGTGAACAAACGCCACAAAATAAACCATTGTTGTCAGGATGAATCGGTTGTATTTAACCTAAATTATACACATGAATATGGCACTTGAAATGGGAGGCGTAATGATAAGCAACAATTCAATAATATTTTGGGCCTTTAATCTACTCTCCGTCGTACAGAATATGGACCACACTGGTCAATAATCGAATTATAGGGATTGCATTTCGAGATCGGTTTGATTACATTAAATCAACAATAGTTGGCGATTGGCATTCTTACTACGGTTGCATTTGGAATAAATCCTAATAAAGGATAATTAATAATGATTGGTATTAAAGATTTAGCGCTCGGCTTACTATAGTTCTAATACAACAATCGTTGTTAATGATACGGAATGATACTTATCTCCCGTGAACTCTGCCGTAGCTGGCGTTCGGCACCCGGCTTCCCGTCTCCCGGTGTCGTACGTCGGGCGCGCGGCACGGCTTTTAGACGTCCGTGAATAGCAGGGCTCAGAGAATGGTGGCAACGTGTAAACCTTTAAAAGTTGAATGCTTGCTGCTGCATTCCTGAAGTCCGCTTAAATATTAGTGCGTTATCGCTTAGCAATTTATTTGATTGATTAGTGTTCTGAATAGAAATTGCGGGTCTTGACAGTTCAGGTCCTAAAAGTAAATTAGGTACCGTTGCGCTTGTCAGTCATTGTATTGTCGCGTTCGAAGCGCATCAGTTGATTCTCGGTATTGTGCGCTTGAGTAGCTTGCCGCATTAATGAACTGTCACCTGCAGACCTTCGTGCAATAATTTAACTGTTGTAATTAGGATCGTGTTCGATCGAGGATAACGTTCCAACTAATTGGAATTCCTTCCGAGAACTCTATGCTTCGCTGATCGCGTCGTAAATAATGTCGTAGTTAGAAATGCCATCTCCTCAACTTAACAATAGCTGTAATTACGCTGGTTCAATTTACAAAGGAATGTACACAGTTCCGGTCTTCTTTGAAACGGGCCCCTTCTATTTCTTAGTCGCTGGAGCCATTTTAGGTCTGGCATGAATAATGTTTGATTCATGTATTAAATGAATGTATGATATTTATGGAATTATGCATATAATTAATTAACTGTATTGTTTCTGTAATAAAGACTAATTAGGCTTAATTTATCCCTTAACATAATCCCTGTCTAAACTAAAATCACGGTACATTAATGGTTCCTGCATTTTAGCTTCCAAACCCAGCTTCTTTATTTACAGAAAATCACTCTACATGACCCTAGTAAGAGCTTTGTATTTCACCAACAGGCCCATAGATTCCGAAAATTGTTGTGCGGCTAGGAAAAACAACCCCGTTCAGAGGAAAAAGTCCCCCGCAAAAGCCAGAACATGTATCATGTATTGTGTAATTAATTGCCCCATTAATATGAGTAACGTATTCTGGGTTGGCATTTGGATTAAATATTTGTAGGTAATGTTTGTGCATGCATGACTGGAACCTTGCAATTCCCTGTAATTGAACAATTTACATTTCACTTGTAGCTGTTAGCTGAGAAAATGAGGGTATCTTCTTCATTCTTTTAATTTGCATTTGTTTTCCCTTTTCGTTTGGGAGGTTGGAGTACTATCTCCTCATCTGCGTGCTCTATCGGCCTTGAGTTGGCCGCATCTTTTGGCCAAGGTCGTTCAAGGCTGCGTGGGGATTCCCTCTCTCTCTGTTTTCGTTTTGGCTGCTGCTGGCTCAATTGACCCAGTTCCGCATGGCTGGATAACGAGAAGAGAAAACGGACAACATTACACGCTGTGTTTGAAACTCAAGGTTTCTTTCTCCTTTTGAAATCTTGTTTTCTTCGTTTCTTTGAAGTTTGAAGAATGTGACTTGATGCCAAATTGTGACTGTAATTTATCATATTTTTCTTTCAAGCCAAATTCATGATTCTTTTAATCATGTACATATCTAGTTCATTATGAACCTTTCTGATTGACGTTGTCAATCTATTATACCTTCCCTTTCGTATGGCAATTTGAGACAAGATTTCATCGGGATACAATAGCATTACACTTTATAAATAAATGTCTTATAATCTAAACATAGTTATACATCGCCGCAGAAATGTGTATATTTCTGTATCCTTTATCAATTCTTTGGTCCCTGAATGAGATCCAAACTGGCGAGTACTAAGTTTTAAAAGTTCTAACATGCTTGTTAGTTAGCAACTCATAGATAGAATAATAAGGTGGGGGGGGGTTATTTTTTTCGTTTCCAAAGTCAGTCTTGGTTAGCCCCGATTTTAAGTGTAATCTATACATATGCCCTTTGAAAAAAAAAATTAGAATCAGAATATTCTATGCAGCGATATTGCGTTATACCATATTTCATCATTATTATTATTTTTTTTTCTTATTTTATTTTATTACTGGTATTATTTCTATATTTTTTTTTCTCTAGGAAATATCTAAATGCTGCTGCTTTAATGACCTGATCTGCAGAGTTTCTAGCAAACCTGCGTTTCATAGCTCTTAATACAGTGTTACGGTACATTTGACCTGCTGTTTTAATTTTGAGTAATTTAATAAGCCTTGGGAATGGCCCGATTCCCTTGGAATACTGTTCAGTTCCTGGAGATGAGCAATTATTGTCTCATCTTGTAGTCATTTAAACTGACACTGAAAGGTTTTGGTCCAATCCATTGACCCTGAAAGGTATGGTCCAATCCATTGACCCTGACAAGTACGGTCCAATCCATTGACACTGAAAGGTACGGTCCAATCCATTGACCCTGAAAGGTACGGTCCAATCCATTGACCCTGAAAGGTACGGTCCAATCCATTGACCCTGACAAGTACGGTCCAATCCATTGACCCTGAAAGGTACGGTCCAATCCATTGACCCTGACAAGTACGGTCCAATCCATTGACCCTGACAAGTGTGAGGTACGTTAACAGTGTGCCTTACATATTGACTAATGTATGTATATTTCAACATACTTTGATGTACTTCATATAATTATTTATACTGGGCTTTAATAATTGTCCCTTTATTAGACTGATAATCACCTAGGCTTAAATTCTGAACTTACATGAGAGGTTCCAGAAAATCTCATGCTCATTTTAGCATATCACTGTCTTTAAGCCTTGATTAAACTGTATCTTTTATCCTCATGACACTGAACGGAACTGAACTGAACTGAACTGAATTTGTGTCTGCCCCATTAGTTTACGGCAATTTATTATAATTACATTTCCATTTTTCAAATTTTCAACAAAAAAATTTTTTTTTCATTTTTATTCCATATTTTAATGGTGACTGTTTTAACTTTTACGGACGGCAAAGAGGGTGGGGAGGGTATGTTAGTTTCATAATTCGTCATCACATTGGTAAAACCACTTATCTTTTGATTTATCTTTTATTCACACTGGTATTGACCCTTTCTTTCCATGTGTCTTTCCCTCATCTACTTTGCTCTGCCATCCATGACACTTTTCATCTTTCATAACCTCACTTTATTTCTGAAAGACATGAAAACATTTCCTTAAGTCATATTGTTGTTATAAATTCAAAGTACGTATCAAGTGTCAATATGCTGTAATAAAATAATATTTTATTCACAAAATCAATGTTTTTGATTTGTCTTCGTTTTCCTTTGGAATTTTAGGCTTGTATTTTCACTGTAGAGTGAAACATGCTGTTTTTAGCTTCTTGGGTTGGGTAGCAATCTTTGATTCCCATGGTCAAGGGTGAGTAGCTTTGACCTACTTTTGACCATCCTTTTCTCTGCTGATGAGTTTCGACGAGCTTGTGTCACCCCACTGAAGGAGGGAGGGGGCAATAAAACGAGAGTAGTCGGTGGGTTGAAAGGGTTCTAGGGCTCATTAGGTCTGCCGCCCGGATTTGACCTGAAAATTTGGGCATTTCGAGGTCGTGTGAACAATGGCTGATGTTCTCCAGGTGAGCAGGGGGGTGGGCTGGTCCCTGGGCAAAGATGACCCCCAGTTTTCGTGACATCAACCCTGAACTCTGCAACCATTGGCTTTTGCATTTGCAATTCCCTTTCTGGGTCACATTTTAGACTTGTAAAATTTTGGTGGTTTTTATCGTTACACGAAGTTGTGTGCTTCACTCAGTTCAGTTGTTTTTCCGTTTTGCTCTCCAAATTTTCTTCAAAAAAAAATGGATCGGCCACCAAAACGCCCACGTGTCGAAAGGAGTGCCTGTGCTAAAACGCCGAGGAGTGTCAAGTACTTTCTTAGGATGATGTCCATTAACCTCGTAGTGTTTCTGCTTTGCGGGAGTCACTATGAGTTCTGCGAGAAGTTACCAGCGCTGTTCTCGACGTGCCCGCATCGGGGGTCTGGGGAGCCCGCCTTCGCCCCCATGCTGCAGGGGGAGGATCCCCTAGACTATATTCTCCGGTTGTATTTTCTGGAGGTGATCCGGGAAAATCCGGGACGCAACATCTTCTCCGAAGAAGTGCCGCCGCCGGAAACTGCTCTAGCACAACAGGTAAGGATCTCCGGACACTACCTCAACTGCAGTCCCTTGTCCGGAGATTCCTGTCTCCATACTCGCTACTTGTGCTATCTGCCGTTTCCGGCGGACGATGAATCCTTTAACGCATATCATCAACGGGCTGTGAATACCGAGAATATTTACTCGCTCCGGCAACTGACTGTGGACTCGATGGCCATGCTGGAAGGGGATGGACTTGCGGAATCGCTGCCGGAAATCTTTCCGGAGCTTCCGCTGGAAGACCTTTATGCGAACCTGCCGCCGCTTCCTCTACTAGCCCCAATTGCCGAACTAAACGTAGGAGCGTCCGGTAGCGGATTGCAGCAATGCCTCCGTCCGGCAGCCTGCCGAGAGACCTGTCCCGTGTGCCACGATGGACGATATGGTAAGAAAATTTCAATATTAATTTTGATTAGTAATTAATTTACATCTTGTATACATATTTATTTGAAATATACATTTAAACGTATTTTAATTATAATTAGATGTAATTTTAACGAATTTGAGTGATAGTTTTTGATTTCAAATGGCAATTATTGCCTTACTTAACGTTTTTCAGGGGAAAAAAATCATGTTTAAATACAATAATTAAATTTAAATTTACATTATTGCTTCTCTTAGACAATAAAAAAAATCTAAATATAGGTATATGTCTGCAAGATCATATTGTTGCGTTACTAGAGGAAAAAAAATATCCATGTTTGATATGCATTTTTTTTTCGAATGTTTTTGTTTTTTAAAATCAGTGGTTCTCAAAAGCCCTGATAAATTGCATTAAATGCAAGAGGTTGATTCTTAATTTTGGTTGGCTAGGCCGTATACTTTTGGCCGTCCAGGTACGACTTAATTTTGACATGAATACTTAAATCAACGTGCTGTGATTTGTATGTTATGCAATTATTGCTTATTCTTTTAATTTTGACTTGCCTAAGTAGGAATTTGTACAAATTGTCCTGCTGTATAGGTCTTAATATTCTATTTTATACTTCATTTCCTTATGGATGTAAAATTGAAATATTAAATTAATTTTGATATACATTTTGAATTTTATGATTCATTACTTATGGATGTGAAATTTTTTTAATGTTATTCAATATTTGTACAATTTGTTCAACTTTCATCTTGAAGCAAGTATTTGTAAAATTCTTATTTCACTGTTCATCCGGAGCCTTCATTATTTCACCTAAATTTATGAAAATGAATGTTCCGATACATTTTTACTAGATATTCTTGGAAAAGGAATCCGTACTCATTTACTTATTTATTTATGGTACCCTTTCGTTGTCCAAGAATGAGGTTTTTCTCCAAATTTAGTTATATGGGTTGATATTCGTAATTTCAGACTAATTTCTGTAGGAGGGGGGGGGTAATATAAATTGCTATAATTCTTAAGCAAAGTTTAAAAGTCAATTTTCACAATTTTGTGTTTTTGAACATCAACACTGAATTGCCCGGCAACTATCCGCTTGGTAACCGAGTTTAACCTCGTAATTTTAATTTGTAAGACATTAGCCGCAGTGAGCGCGGCAGCGCGAACTAAGCGCTGGATGGTGAGGCTCTATGCGCGTAGGAGAAATTCGGCTGCGCATTCGAACTCTCTATACAATAAAATGGTTTACTACCGATTAGGACACTTTGCCGCATATTTCTGTGTTGATATTGTTTTTTGAACTTATTACCATCTTCAACGTTACTTTTGTTAGTAAAAGAGGTGGGGGTGGGTGGGGGGGGGAGAATATCACCCTTACTGGAAGTAATTTCTTGTAGTTATAATACAATAATAGTGTCGGGAAGGAACCTGTTCACGCTACCCCTTTGTTGCTTTGAACGTACTCCTCCCGTCTACAGACCACAGTAATTTCCCTCCATATTGTTCTTATGAACGTGAGAGAAATTAAAGATACGTCATGTTTCGCTTATGCGAAATATTTTACGATTTTAATTAGCCTTATACATGTCAATTTCACACGCATTTTACTATTTTATGAACGGAATATTAATCTGCTGTATTTATTATTTTATTTAAGATGAACAACATGATGACAATGGTGACGCCAGTAGCGACGAACGTGACGACTAAAGCCGTCTTCGTCACTGCAGTTTGTCGACCCGCCGCTAAAATGAGCGGTGTGGTCTAGTATGTTATGCGTGTTTGGTAACAGCTTACACCGTTTGTAAATTCTTTGTAAATATTTTCCATTGCTTTTTATGATCACAGATTTCTGAAAATTTTCCGAATTAACTTTTCTATTATTATGACTGGCTTGTATTAAGTTTACAACTGTTAAGGCCTTAAGCCAAAATAAAGTTTTAATTTCTTATTTTCATACTCTTACTTTTTTTATTTTAATTATTTGGCCCTTATATTAAACCAATTTCTTAAATTCGTGATCATGATTTATTAATAAAATTTTTCTTTCAGGTATTTTATTTTCAATGTTTTAGTGTTCCTATTTTACGTTACTTACATGTTATTTCCGTTAATTTTGATTCGTTCATGCCTTTGTTTTGTTCCATAGTATGTTATTGTTTTATGTCCAATTTTAATTTTGATACGTTCCAATATTTTGTCGTTGTTAAACTGTATCTATATGTGTTAAATTTAATGCTTACATTTCTTCCAAATTTTTTCATTATTCTGCTGTGAATTAGATTTTGTATTGCTTGTTTTAATTTTAAGTTTGCAACATGTGTTTATATTATGTTCTGTTTTACCTTTAAATTATCAATATAAATGTTTACGTATTGTGTATTTATGTTCGTACATATGGTTGTATACTTGGCTTTAATTTGTGTTTTCTTGTTTTTAATTTGTTGTATTATATGTTGTTGCAAATGCATATATTTTCTGTATTTTCTGTTTTAATGTTTGTACATTTTTTTTTTCGAATTTCCTAATAATAATTTTTTTCTTTTCTTTTCTTTTAAAACTACTGCGTGGTTCCCGTGTACAATTTATTCTTACATTACATCTTGAAACAAATTAGACATAAGTTATTTTTTTGTTTTATGCCATGAAATATCTTTTTATACTACCGATTTGCAAATACTACGAGAAATGAAAATGCGCCGCTGACTGCGCGTAGCTTCCGTACTTTATTTTCAGGAAAGCTAATTCCATTTCTCCTCGCTTGGGTCCTCGCGTGCAGAGCGCGTGTGTGCTCTCCACGTAGACGCTGTGGTTTCTTTGTTCTCCGATGAATATACAACTTTTACTCATCGTCAACGTTTGCCTCTTCCAACTGCCGACGCAGCCTAATTTCCGGTGTCCATTTACTACTACGGGTATTATAACCATGTGTGGAACCAAACATTCTTTGTTTGTTAAGTTCGTAATCAATTTTATGATATTTATTTTGTAGATGAGCGGCCGATTTTGGCTCGACGCGTTTGCGTTTCTGAACTTCTAGCTTCTAGCTTCTAGCTGCATCGTCAGTTTCGGAAGGCGCAAATGTTGGTGGTTGAATCTCCGATAAGTGATCCGTTGGGTCCTCCAACAACTGTGCTATATATTTTTGTAGTTTATTTCAGCTTCCGTTAAAGTTCCGTTAAGCTGTTCGGAGAGTTCCAGATCCGTCGGTCCATTGAAAGGAATAGGTTGGTTATTCGTTCTTAGGAACCATGGTCTTAAATTGTTTACATGTGCGCGAACTACTTTAAGTGGGTCCAAGAAATGTACAATACGAACGATAACGTCATTTACGAATTCCATTACTCTGAATGGACCCGTCCATGCTCTAATTAATTTCTGAGAAATCTGTTTAATTGGTAAGAAGTCGCGTAAAAGTACGTAGTCGTCAACAAGATAGCGATAAGGGCGTGCTGTACGATCATAAAAGTTTTGCTGTCTCTTAACTGCTTTCCAATTTTGCGCTCGAGCAACTTCAAACACTGCTTGAAGTCTACTCTCTAGACGAACTATAGTATCGTCACTGTCGTAACAGATTCTTGGTGGTTCGAAAGCTAGTGCACTCGGCAATCTGAATTCAGACTCATGATGTAGATAATGTGAACTAATTAACGTAGTTGAATTAGGGCATGCATTCAGAGCTATCGTCACTAGTTCGAGATATTCACACCAATTATCTGGACAACTAGCTGAGATTTTACGCAAAACTGTCTCTATTCTTTTATTTGCTGCTTCTACGGATCCTCCTACCCACGATGTGTTAGGAGTGAAATTTATCTGTTTAATATTGAACAAATTTGCCAATC
>JAHWFP010038594.1:0-13604 GCA_023313725.1 Lithobius niger
CTCCTGCAGCACTGCCACGCACGCTGCCTTACTTGAGATCTTGCTGCGTCAGAATTCCATACTTTAGCAAACCTGCAGCGACAGTTCCACCCAAACCATGGCCCCAGCCATCGATGCCACCCCTGCATGCAGTAATGAGGGAGTTGGACGAGTTTTGAACCGCGCTCCAAAATGTTGCTTGCTGCACAAAAAACAACAATTCCATGGTAAGCATCCTTCCATCCCTACAGGCTTGATGATTATGCCAACACTTTGGTAGACTCTGTGCTCGTTTCATTAATTGAGCCGTTAGTGAATGTATCACATGTGGCCAGTCCGTAGAATGACATGGCCCTGGTCTTAAGCAGGTGGATGGCTTTTCACTTCTTCTGATGAAAAGCTGAAAGTATGCAGGGTGGCATTCCCCGACCGGCAAACTTCCGACCGCATTTTTCTTATATGTTTGTCATCACCGAAGTAGATTGTCTAGGCTTACTTCGGTAACATACCTGGGATTCAACTCAGACAATCTACAGCCATCCAGCCGCAATGGCGCAACCACTTCACCGTCGTCACCAAAAACCGTCCCCACTGATTCGGTTCCATTAAAAGAAAGTCCATTCGCTTTCAAATTTCTTCAAGTTTTACCAGAAGGAACTGCAGTGCTCGACGACTGGGTGCCAGAAGGACAACGTCGTCTGCATACGCCACAATGTTAACTGCAATTTCATTAATCCAGTATGCATGGAGCCAATTTTTTTCACCGCCTCATCCAATACCAAACAGAAGAGGAATGGCGAAAGAGGGCTACCCTGTCTGACCTCACAGGTAGCCAAAAAAAGTGAGGAGAGGATGCAGCCCCAGCTGATCAAGAGCAACTGTCGCTTGTAACAATCACTCACAAGTAAAGTTCAGTTATGTAATGTGGCACTTGCAGTAAAGATACCGATGTCACCCAGAACTACCTTGCAGCACATAAAAAATTGTACAAGAAGAAATAAAGAATATTGAGAAATGGTTTCAGGCTACCTTTTATTTAAAGCAGTCTTTATGGCAAATTCAGCACTGATGGCTAGTAGGTTCAGTTGCTTGGCACGTTCATACTATACCAATGCTGAGAATCGACCATCTTTGGAACTTTCTTGGCAGATGCAACTTGGAAATAGTTTTTGATTAACGATTGTTGGCACGTTCACACTATATCAATGCTGAGAATCGACCATCCTTGGAACTTTCTTGGCAGATGTAACTTGGAAGATAATTTTTGATTAACGATTGTTGCAACTCTTTTTGACAATTTTTAGCTGTCTTGAAAAGAACGTCACCACAATAAGTATAAATACGGTAAGGAAGCTGAAACGTTGTACATGGTGTTCGTGGCAAGAAAGTGGTCCTTTAACTATGTTGTTAAAGTTTTTTCTTCTGGGTTAGTCATTCTTTGATCTTCACAAACTTCATCGAAGTGCTTCTTAGTGTGTGTGAGTCTTTCACTTCTGTTTAAAGTGTGAGTCTACATTCCAAGCACTAGAAAAACTATGTTTCTTTCCTATAACTGTTTAGAGTATGTATCGCAGTTTACACTGTTTACATTCTCAGTATTTCAAACTGAGCACAAATTCGTAGCTTTCCGTTTGTTGTTTCAAACAAAGTGCTTCTGTACTGATATTGTTGCAAGCGTCTTCATCACATCAACATACTGAAATCGAATTGCAAACAGAGAATCATGCGTTGAAGCCCGTCGTGTACTACATAGTTTTTCAACGTCAGTTAGCTTTGTTGGTTTAAGTCTGCTGGAGGGAAGGATGATTGAGTAAATCTTAATGCATCTTAGTCAAAAAAATTTCTTGACCCGGGGCACACTTCCACAGGCATAATTTAAAACTAAATTTAATTGTCTGCTGAACAATGCACACAGCGGATTCTTTGTCATTTATACGTTTCTGCACACCGAAGTAAAGACATCTTTGTCCCCTACACTTGGACATCAGTCCATTTGCTTCCATTAATTTTAGAATACTTTCTTTGAGCCCAGCCACAATTTGGTCAATAACAGGCAAAAAGTCGAAACGACTTTTTTTTACTTGGGCCGCAGTTGGTTCACCGTTTTCGTTGTGCAACACAGTAATGACAGTAATATATAGAAACACTTGGCCGAGTTGCTGTGATCCAAGTGTTCAGGCTGTTGGCCTCTTAAAGGCCTAAATAGCCTGAACTTAAACTAAATCAGGTGCACGTAAACCTGAGCTTAGAATTGGGGTTTGGTTAATACTTATGTAATGTGTGACGCAGTGGCAACCCACACCACTGCACTGTGACAGAGGGTGGCATTAATAACCTAACTGTCGACACACCATTAAACCTCAATCCCTCCCCTTTTTGCCAACTTCAAAGTATTTGACAAAGTATTATAGACTATCACAGGCCGCTTGACTCTTTACCAAGTTTACACTCAAACCATCCTTTTTGACCAAATGAGTAGCGATAACCACAATTTTGGTTGCTGTATCATTGACCTGCCAAAACCCTCAGTTTAGGTCAAAGACACTGATATACTACCAACTAGCAGCCTTCTCCAAACACTCGTGTATGTCTATAAAGGATGGCCGTGCGTCTCCATTATTAGGATGAGTTCTTGATAATTGGCTACAGGTCGAGCCTTGCACCCTTCTTTGCAGACTCACAGAACTCCCGTACAGTGAGTCTGACTCACGAATCAAGCCTACGCTTGATATCAGCCTTGATTAGATATCTGTTTTGCTATGCTGGTAATACTTAACTGGAAAGAATTTCTCATTGGTCGATAAAGTGTCATGGGCGACCAGGTTAGTTCTACCTGGGAGGGTGGATACTACTCCCGGAAATTTGCCAAAGACTTGGTGAGGTTTCTCCAAAGCAACGAGAACTGCAGAGCGTCGGAGTTGATGGTCTTGCGGTCTTGCACTTGATCTCTTGAAAGGCTTGTTCGGCTTCAGGTATCCAGACGAACGTGTCACATTTCTTGATCAAAGAAGTCATCGGCTTCACGACGGTGGCAAAGTTCTTCACAAACTTGCGGAAGTCGTTGGCGAGTCCCATAAAGTGTTGGAGAGACTCTTCACATCCTCGGGCAAGGAAAATGAGAAACAGTAGCTGTGGGTTTCCCCTTTGACGTGGATTGCCTTGGCGCTGATGGTAACACCAAGGACAGTCATAATCGGGAGGCAGAAGTGACACTTCACCCTCTTCAAAGTAAAGCCATGAGTAGTTGAGCACGGAGTCTGGCGAATACTTGCTAGATAGCCTTCAGTTCATCTTCCCACGTAGTGGTAGCCATGATGATGTCATCGATGTAGAGGACACATACTTTGCTGATGAGGTCACCGAGGGCCTTGGTCAATACCCTCTGGAAGGCGGCGGAGGAGTTTCTTAGCCCAAATGGCAAGACTTTCCAACGGAAGCTTCCTTGAGATCTGCAGACAGGATTCTTGAGATCTGTAACACATTCTAGGGAAAGATAAAGCATCTCTGGCTTAGTCTCTCGGAAATACACAACCAGTCTCAAAAATAGGGGTGGCTTTCTTTGGTGGCCGAATCCCATATTTTGATGAAATCACCATGTTTTTCTCTTCTGTACCCGTTTCGTGTTGCATATAATGCCGTCCTTTACTTCGGTAGACTATGTTCGTCAGCTTCAGTCATGCCTGTGGAGCGTTGTCATGACAACGGTTGCTAGGCATCCCGATTAAAGCTGATCGCGTCTGCCCTTGAGCACTGTTCCCAGTTTCTTCTAAAAGTCTTCCAAAAACATATTTCTTAACACCGCGCGTGCAGCACCACTGTGAAGACTACTCTAGGCCGTGACTCGTCCATTAAAAAATGGTAATATAGTTTGATTCTTGTGTTTTGGCGTACATTTAACTCAACGCATCTTCACGCTTACCGATGCATTGGGCCAACTGACGTTTTGCTATTTTGGTTTCAAAGTTTAAGGTTGAAATCACCTTAGGAGTCTGCAGCCCATTGTTCGAGTGCCACCACTTATCAGGGGAGAGAGGGTTTAGAGACTGTGGGCTATTGGGGTTTTCCAAGAAGAGCCAAGGTTCAACTTCAACTGTCATTTCTTTATTGCGGTTAACACATTCCTACGATCACCTCGAAGCATCTCATTCTCTAGAGTCCTCTAGCGAGCCGGAAAGGAAACAGTTTATAGGGTTTGCATGCGGCAGTACGTAGCTGCACTGTTAGGATGGGGCATCCTCATACTTATCTTACTCTAGAGTCCAGAACCTGCTTCGGAATGCCACTTTGTGGAGAAACTGGTGAAGCATGCCATCAGTCTCTTCACATCCGAATAGCTCAGTCGAAAACCAAATCTCGTTCAATGAAAACATGTTTAATTCCAACTTGGCGTCTGCTCTCATTGAGGCCTTTTCAGGAAGTGCGAGAAAATGCAGCGTTAACCATTGGTCTAGACAAAAGGCAGACCGTCCGTCACCAGGTGACATCTGGTGGGGAGCAGTCGTAACAACGTAAGCCAAGTCAAGGCCAACGGATAACTGCAACATGTCAAGGTATGTTCTTGTGACGATCAGTTTAAGTCTATGTCCCCTAGCCAAGTGCGAAAGCAAAAATGCAGTCTCAATTCGATTTCGAACGATTTTGGAACGGAAATTCTCGATTTCGATTTTTTTTTTTCAATTTTGATATTTAGATGCTGTTTTATAACAAGAAAAAACAAGAACAATTTTTTTGGGCATGTGAAGGTGTACAAAAATGTGTTACTAGTCACCCCTTTGTATTAAAGAATATGTATTTTATTGTTTATTTTTTTATGGAAACCAAATCATTACAGTTGTTTCTTCGTCTTCTGTTGAGATTGCAGATAAACACCATTTTCAACCTGGTTATTAGTTCAACCATCCAACTGTCTTTTGGTATTTAGTTAAGGGTGGCACAGTAATTGATATCGCGATAAATTTTTCAATATTGAATAACCGAGGAAACAGACGAGCATTATAAAGGCGTCAAATTCCTGGTGTTCAGATTCGTAGTGACATTCTCTTGTGATTTGAGCACGAGGCAACCTTTTTTATTTTACTGTACGTTTAACATTTAAAAAAGTTACACTGTGGTTTAAGCAAACTTCTTTTAATGCAAAAAAGGTACATGAGTGATTGCAGTTATGCCTTAGCATATATACATGCATAAATACTTACAAGTAATATGGTGTTCAACTTGTGACTAGACATGGCTTGTTCAATTTGTGACTAGATGATGGTGGACAATTATTTTTGTCGAGACTTGAAGGAAGTGGACAAATTTCCGTGCAAAAATGTTAACTCCGATACATGTTCTGTGGAGAGTAGCCCTCGATCCATGGACACAACGTTGCCTGACATTGAATTTAGGTGTTCACTTTTTGCTTGTGGAGCTGGTACACCAAGAAATGTATGGGCAACAATTGCTAACGGTGGAAAAGCAACTGGTTTGCAGCCCACCACTTCAAAGGATCATCGTTTCCACCAGTGGGAGGTATATTTAAATATCGATCCAGTTCAAGACTTAAGGTCTCCAACAATGTAACAGTTGTTTCTCCGTTTAATCTTGTGTGCTGCTCTGCAGTTTTTTTTCTCAGTTTTTCTTCGGGCGACAACAATGAAGTAGGTGCAGTGGCTATCTGATGTTGCTCAGCTGTGTACTTATTTGGCACCACTTTAACAGAACACCTTTCAAGCAACCGATTGTCCAGGCAAAATCTTTTCATTAGGTCGACTGCATTTTCGGTTTCGCATGGTTTGAAAAGGATGCCTTTGTATCTTGGGTCAACCAAACTACACACACAGTCCGGGAAAGCAGTTCTGTAAGAAGGAAACCTCTGGTTCAATGCAGAAAGTAACATTCTAGCAAACAACAACCCCTGGCCTTTGGATGAACGATCTCCAAAAAACTCCACTAGTTTTTCTCGAATCCTGTGCCTTTGATATTTAGGGCAGCCATTAGTTGATTATCGTCTTTGTGGTTTCTTCTTGATTATTGTTTATTTTATCCACTGTTGTTATTCACAAGAACAGCTGGTTTGATGGTAGTAGTGTTAAAACATTTTCGCGCGTCTTTATACGTCTTGCCAGGCACCGTACATGAAATCGATTGCCAGTTAAAGATCAATGACTACATCACGTTTCGTGTCGATGTTGAAAATTAACCTCTTGGTCATTGCTTGTGATAGTTTGCCTTGAATGATCGGGTAATCCCCGGATCTAAGGTTTGCATTCGGCTAGTCGTGTTAGGCGAAAAAAACCTCAAGCAGATCGATTGCAGCCTACACGAACTCACGTGCAACGACACATTGTTCAGCAACAACAGAATTTTTATTTTCTGTTTCGTCATTTTGTTGTCTAATTCCTGCAACTACTGGTTAAAAAGGTCACCCATCATTCAAGATTTGGCACTGTTTTTGTCTTTGAATGGCAGATAACGTGATTCCTTGAAGCACTGCGGATATTTTGATTTTCCTATCGAAGCAGTCCTGTTTCCCAGCTGTTGCCGATATGCGGAGCGGTGGCTTCAGCTCAAAAATGCATCAGCTCTAGCATCCTCACGGAGCCATTGGGGTTTTATCGGGACTTGCTCACAGAAGGCCTCAGGGCTAACAAACTCCCTCACAAACCCATGTAGTTCTTCGTCATTTTCTCAGTGGCAAATATGCAAGCTCACTTAGTTGACTTTGCCTCTAACTTGCCCAACCCAGTTTGGTCCATGGATGACCCAACCCAGTTTGGTGCACAACAACACTGGACCATTCTTCGGGCCTTCAATGATTTCCCTGGCGATGATCAAATATCAGTACTCTTGGCCAAAATGGTGGCATTAGCATCCTTCAACTCGGGGAGGTCAATGTCCTGCAGGTACTTCTACTTCGTAGCAAGTTTCGTCACATTGACTGACTGTGATGGCAACATCAGGTTCTTGACTGTTCTGACCGAACGCTTCTCACCTTCGCCGCCAACGATTCCTAGAATCACTCTCCTGGAATTGGCCTCACACTTGGTAGTAGCATTCGCCCACTGCATAGTGAGCGCTTCTTTCGGACCAGTCGCCCCCATGGCACTCGCTGTCGATTCGTCGACCAAAGTCACCATAGATGCTTCGTCAAAGAGAGCATACGTCTGTACTTCACCACACACACTGTTCTGTAGCTTTTGCTGCCAGGTGTGACTCACCAGCTCTGCGGATTCCGTCTGAAGAGTCTGAAGTTTGCTCCTTCTTTTCGGAATGTAGTAGTGGATGATGGAACTTCCCGCAACCGTCTTTGACGCAGGCTGACTTCTTGGGGCACCTGTTGGTCTGATGGTTCAACTTGAAACAAACGAAACAGACTTTCTGTTCCTTTGCCCACTGCCACCGGGCCTTGACCTCTTCACACTTCAGCTTCCAGCAGCTTGCGGTCTCGTGATTAGACTTGCAACAGAACAAGCACTCGTTGTGTTCGTCAGTCTCGGCTTCGTCAGTTGTAGCCAGTACCATTTCCCTTTTTCACGTTTCCGTGAGTCGGAACAGTTGCCATTTGATTTCTTCATAGACTCTTCCTTGGCAGTCTTGGGTACTTTGCAATTACTATCCAAGCAGGCGGCATCAGCGACTTCGTCCAACCAATCGTCAAGTACTTTCAAATCGGCTTAACCAGGCATCTTAACAAGGTGTCTGGCCCAGTCCAACTGCAAATGCACTGGTAGTTTGGCCACGACTTCCTTCAGAAGCTGCGGATTGCATGAGTGATTTTTACACTTCAGCGTACTTAAAGTGACAACCAGATTTTAAACTGCAAAGGCAACTAACTTCTCAAATTGATCTTCCTTTGGTGCAGGCGTCTTGTGGATTTTAGATATCAGACATTCATTCCACAATGTACTCTGGTCTTCCGAACTGTCTTTCCAAAATTCTAATGACGCGTTCGACGTTTTTAGGTATGACCATGAATTCCTGAACGGCTTCTTTCGCGGCTCCCTTTAACGCTTTCTGCAACCACGCCATGTTTTCAATGTCCTTGAATCCACAAAACTTAGTGGTTTGCCTAAATTGGGCAATAAAACTTAGGTCACTCCTCCGTCTCTGAAGGACCATTTTGTTGAGGCAGAATTCGTTACAGAAGTCGAAATCGTGCGAGCTTCGTACAGTAACAAATAACAACAATGGTTGCTTACCTTGGAGCAAAGAAGATCCGAAGGGCGACCTGAATTTATAGTTGTCAGGAAACTTTCACTAACACTTGTCACAGCCACAAGTATCCGGTGGCATTGGGGAGAGGAAGAAATGCATCACCCACGAATTCGCCACGATGCGCACAAGCAAGTTCTGCGAATAATCCGGCCCGCAATGCAATCTAACGTAGGCACAAAATCCAACAACACCAAAACACAATCGCGTCACTATCTCCGTTGACTCCAATAAATTGTCAACAGAGACAGGGTAATGCAAACGCGATTCGCGCCAATTTTCCGCTAACACAAACATGGGTTAATCCATTGACGGCTGCCGAACAACAACAACGAAAGCGCGGTTAACTTTCTGCACACGAACCTAGTGGATGTCCCGTATCAGAGGCGAAAAACAATAGTCCACAAGATGGAATGACACAGATCGGTAGCGGCATCTACCGGCCACAACAATTGAATTGAATTGTGCTTTTATTGGGGCCGCGACCCGTAGTCATGCGCCCACAGCAAACAATACGACCAAACGACCAACACAACCAATACATCAAACTTGCCCTCTTAACACACAACAAGTTTTCATCAAAACAATGGAGGTCCACGCCCATTGTCACATAGGCAAACAGGTAATCGGCAGAACAACGGACGTCCGAGACAACTAAATCAGAGTTTTAAATTGCGGAAACACAATCCATTATTAACACGATGGCCAGCAGCAACAATCCCGGGATCTAAGGGTTGCATTCGGTTTGTCGTGTTAGGCGAAAAAACTTCAAGCATATCGTTTGCAGCTTACACGAACTCACGTGCGACGACACATTGTTCAGCAACAACGGAATTTTATTTTCTGTTTCGTCATTTTTTGTCTAATTCCTGCAGCTACTGGTTAAAAAGGCTACCTGTCATCCAAGTTTGGCACTGTTTTTGTCTTTGAATGGCAGATAACGGGATCCCTTGATTTTTTGATTTTCCTAACACTAACAACTTACATTTTTCAGACCCCCCCTTCATGTTACAACACAGAGCTGCTGTCACACGAAGCTTACTGTTTTTTTCCACCGTGGCACTTTTCACCTTTTTACAGTTCGTGTGCGATCTGGAGTTAGTTTGTAAAAGACACCCGTATCATCCATATTGAATACATCATTAAAATTGTATTCGTAAATTTTGGGTAAATTTTCTTTTAATCAACCGTTGACGTCACCATCTGGCACACTTGCTGCTTCGCAACTAATTTTTCTGCACAAAACCCCGTGTTGCTGTTTAAATTTGATCAGCCAGCCACCACTGATATTAAAATTGTCGTGTCCCATCCGAGTTGGAAGCGATCTTGCTTTTTTTTGAAGAATGTTACCGCTGACAGGAATATTTTGAGCATGAATGTCCGTGAACCACCTAAATAATATAGCTTCAATGTCTTCATATTGGGCAGCTCGCACACGTTTTCGTTGTCCGGTGAAAACTCCTTTTCTTAATTCTTTTCACGGTCTTCAAAATATTATTTAGACAGCTGGGGACAAACCATGATCCTTTGCGATTTCAATCATTTCTTTTTCTTTGCATCTACGTCTTCGATGGTCACCATTTTTTGTTCCATAGATAAACATTTCGTTTGGTTCATGGCAGCACCATGGTTTTCGTTTGCTTAGGCTAAGGTGGCTCTGCTGTGCTTTCCTCTCGCTCGTTTTCCTCCTTTCCCACGTTCAGAATCGACTTGTCCATACTGTATGCTGGTAGAATGGAAAGACTGGGAGAAAGGATTCAGAGAAGAGAAGGGTTGGAGGGACGTAGCAGACAACGCAATCTATATCACGAACTGTAGACCAATTTTCCCAGAACTCATTATAACAAAGCAAATGGCATGGGTGGGAACGAATTATTCACATCGTTATAAGGAACATTTTCATAGGAGGGTTACTCGTGGAAAATTGTATAGAAAACGCGTAGAGCCAACCAAACTGAAATATTTTTTTCGTTAATAGCGTGCATTTCATTATAAAGAGCTTTGACGGCAATAACCATTCCAATAGACCTGTACAACAAAAAACACTTTTCAGTTTTCGCCATCCGTTTTTCAACTTCTTTGGCAGATTCTAATTTATCCTTTAAAGCTTTACGTAAGCTGTTACGTTGAGTAACACACACAAGCTTCTCCGTTGACTCTTTATTAAGTGCCAAGTCATCCGCCAATATAACAAGGGACACAGCGTCACTGCACAACCTCTTTTTAACATTAGTTTCAACTTCATCCTGAAGTTTCTGCTTTGGTTGGTTTTCTCGTCTTTTTTTTCCTTACGTCTTTTCCTTAAGACATGCAGTGTTTTTCTTTCGTGCTGTAGCAGCTAATGCACACATTTCTTTTGAGCTCCCCCCCCCCCCCCACGGATCGAATATGCTCTTTAATGACTAAGTGCCACCAACGATTCTTTCTTCACGTTTTCAATTTCAAGCTGACTGTTTATTGAAAATCCTCTTTCAACATTGGTTGTCAGTGTGATAAGAGTAGTAGCAGCTTCAAAACATTCCACAAGTCTTTATTCGATTTGTAACCAATATGTGTGTGTGTGTTCGTAGAACAGCATATGTGATCTGGACTCTTTTTTGTTTGGATCAAAGTCAATAAATCCTGATATGGTTTCAACTTCGTCCAAACGTTCATCAAATGGATGGAGAATGAAATACTCTCTTTGCAGACACAAGTATTGGTCATCCTTTTCCTGTTACAGCCAAATTTTTTTTTCGTGTTCCTAGAGTCCAGGCAAGACATATTCCTCACAAAGGAATATTTCAAGGGAGTTAGTTCAATAGTTTGTCTACACGTTTAACAAGAAAAGCCTTTCTCTCCATTTTCACTTGCTCGAGTTGTTGGTCAGATTTAATTTTTGTGGCTCTTATTAGGGTCTTAAGAGAAATCATGCCTTTAAGTCACATATCTATCTTAGTATTGTCCATGTGATAGTTTTTGAGAGCCAATCTCAACAATTTTGTCACACCATCACACTCGTCGCTTATTTCTTTTTTGATAAATCTCTTCTTTAGTGACTTGATCAATTTAAACAAGTCTCGTGACACAAATGTCAACATCGGCCTATCACTTTGGTACATAGCTAAGAAAGGGTTGTCAGCAATTGATATGAAACACAAGAACTTACTTCTGTAAGATGGTCTCTACAGACTTCTTGTATGGTTTTAAATTATTGGTTGTTAGGGTTAGGGTCCTAACACTAACAACCTTAATTACCAATCATTTAAAACCGTACAAGAAATCTGTAGAGACAATCTTACAGAAGTAAGTTCTTGTGTTTCGTATCAGTTGTTGGCAACCCTTTCTTAGCTATGTACCAAAGTGATAGGCCGATGTTGACATTTGTGTCATGAACTTGTTTAAATTGATCAAGTCACTGATGAAAAGATTATCAAAAATAAATAAGCGACGAGTGTGATGGTGTTGTATATTTCTTTAAACTTGGCAATAGTTCTCGGACTTGTTCTGCATCTCCAACATTTTCAAGCCATCTAACACTGCAAAACTTTGCCTGTGTTTTTTTTTGTCACTGCAATGAAATCATCTTTTCTTGCTAGAGAGTACTAAAACAAGTGGTAAGCACTTTATAGTATTACAAGTTGACAGTTTACAGCCATCCTTGAAGGCACTATGGACTATGTCTAACACAGTTTCTCTCAATTAAAAGCTAGCAGCCAGTATCAGCTTTCAACTGTTACTGAACAGCAGAGTAGAACTTCGAATTTACTTCGAATTTCCAAATTCCATAGATAAGGCCGTCATAAGGCATGCAGTTTTCACAAAGTTTTACTTGACATTTCTCCAATAACTCATCTGCTGTTGCCATGCCTTAAAAATTCTGATGAATAGTATTTGGTGGTACAGTCAAAAGTAGTTATAACGAAATTCAAGGGGATACCATTTTTACTTCGTCACAACATATTTTCGCTAAAAAGCTTTTATGAAATATGAAAAACTATTGCAATTTTTTTTGTTATACAGTATAATCTCATTAGTAAACGTACCAAAAAGAGGGTTAATTAGGTACACACAGGCTGCATAATTATGTTAACACTAAATGGTGCCATTTAGATTGTAGTAGACAGGTAATTTGTAATTTTGGCTTGCACAATATTTAAAATTCACATTACCAATATCTTGCATCGTAAATGTAAGGTTTCGACTGTCATGTTCTTGCAAAAAACAGCGCACAGTTTGTAAACAATTCAAAGCAATAGTAGCAGAAATGGATCTAATGTTGGTGGTTTGTCATCCGCACTATCATCACTTTCTTAATCTTTTCAACAATTGCAGCTTCATCCAATTGTTCATTAGCTTCGACGTTTTCATCAATGTTTACGTTCATTTGAAAATCAGTTCGGCATCTAATCCCAACCGAGACGAAAGTTCGTTGTCAGCATCATCATTCTCCCCAATTAAGCCTATTTCTCCTTCGTCCGTAGGCTGCTTAGTCTTCACAATGTCAGCTTTTGTGAAGTAACTTACTACCAAACACTGTACAGCACGTCCGTTGCATTCGGATGTCAATCTTTGTTTATCGCTTGGCGTCAATGTTTATAATTATTCGCTTGACTAAATGGCGCCTGTAGCTTGCCTTTACTGCTTGAATAATACCGTGGCCGAGTGGCTGCATTTTGAAGTTGTGTTGGTGGGAAAAAAGCAAGATAACTGCCTCAAGTCTTGCAGTTACGCGAGATGTAACATTGTCAAGCATTAAAAGGATTTTGCATTTGGCTGCTTTCGTCTTTTTGCCTAAATTCAAAAGCCATTCTTTAAATAATGCCCCCATCATCCATGTTTTTTGATTGTTCTTGTAGTCCACAGGCAAATTCCGCACAACTCTAAAGCAATGCGGTTGGGAAGATTTACCAATCGCGAGAAGGTGAAGCTTTTCCGATTCATCCATTTTACAGCACAGTGCAAGCGAAACACGAGATTTGTTCTTCTTTTCTTTCCTTCATGGCACGTTTCATCTTGTTTAAACGTTAGTGTGGCTTCGGGCAAGGCCTGGAAAAATAATCCACGTTCCATGGCTTGTATTCATTAATGAGCGGTTGTCAGGTGGAGGGTTCTGGGACTGTGGGCTGATCGGGATTTCCAAGGAGAGACCAATTCAAACTTCAACGGGGCTTCCTCCTCCCACCTTCTTCCCACTCTTCCTTTTGCTAATTTTAGCATCATCAACTCTATCTACTACTTTTAAGATCTTACCATTTTTTGGTTGCAATTACTTTCAGGCCGCTGTTGCCTTCCAAGGAGTAACCCACCCCTGTGGGCTCCTCTTTCCCATGTAAATGTGTTTCTCCCAGGTCAATACATGAAGCCGAAAAATCTACACAACAGTTTTCAAATCTTCCCATTTTTCCCTCCCACCTTCCATGTTAATGAAGTCAATTCCCTGTTCATTAAAT
>JAHWFP010038595.1:0-13621 GCA_023313725.1 Lithobius niger
TTGAAGATGTTATGAACGGTTGGACAAGTTTTATAGTTCTGTGGTTTGGTGAAAAAAGAAACATATTTAAGAAGGTAACAGTATTCTTGTTCAAGAATACTGTTACCTTCATAAATATGTTTCTTTTTTCACCAAACCCCAGAACTATAAAACTTGTCCAACCGTTCATAACATCTTCAAGATTACTGTTACCTTCAAAAAATATAATTCCGTTTACACCAAATCCCAATTACTTTTAAACTTATCGAACCATTGATAACACCTTAAAAATTACCACTCCCTTCGTAGATATATTTCTGTCTACACCAAATCCCAAATACTATTAAACTTATCCAACCATTTAAAACATCTTCAAGATCACTATACCCTTCATAAATGTTTTTCCATTTACACTAAATCAAAAAATACTACGAAACTTATCCAACCATTTATATATCTGGAAGATTACCGTTTCCTTCGTAAATATATTTCCATTCACACCAGCACATTTAACATTATTTTTAGTAATCTGTACTTATAACTTGCTAAGTCATCAGTTCTTTTTTTATTTAGCATGTTTGTTTGGCGAAATACGTTTCTTGTGTAGCTTTATATTCTGTAACGTGTTAGCCTACATAAATTGGATGGTGCTTCTGCACCGAAAAATAAAAACAACAGTGATTTCGACAGTATCTTCTGATTTGGTCCTCCTCAAACTGTCTTCTAGTAACTACGGTATTTTTCTCTGATTTGTTGGGTTGCTAGAATATGAAATGGTGAATGGGTGTAATTTAACATCAGAATTTTAGAAGAAATTAAATTTAACACAGTTTGTTTTTATCATTGGCTTTTTTCTCCAACTTTGGTCTTGGTCAAAGAAACAAAAAAAACCTGTAAACATTGCTGCAATGAGTAAACAGTTTGTGTGAATAACTTCCTGTAGCGTTATTATATTGATGGTAACAATGGCATGATGTTCTGTGTCATCTAGTTTCATGTTGTTTTTTGTGTATTGATGAAGGTTAGTTCTGGTCTTGTAGTCTGCGGGGTATTTGTTTGTAGCCAAAAGGTAAAACGCGGGTAGCTTTTAGAGGTAAGCCTGGGGCGTACTGTAAATAAAATGTTTTGCTGGTAAAGATGCTGTATAGACTCAACTGATTTCCGTTAGAAATCCTGGACCTCTTTCACTACAGTTTGCCATTTTGTGTGATGCTCAAGAAGCAAACAATTTAGTCGTACAAAATGCAACTCATACAAAACGGCTAACGTTTGAACTATTTCCAACTTTTCGTTCTATACAGCAGTGTTTTACAATGGGTGAGGCGCGCCCCGCTTGGGAGGCACGGAGCAACTGCAGAGGAGGCGTGAGCTACTGCCTGTACTGAACTATAAAGATCAGTGGTGAACTTTTCTTTTAAGCTACTCAGTGTAAATTTAATGACAGCCGTAGACGTGCTGTCAACCGTTTTTAAAAATTAATTTATAAAAGATTTTTAATTCATACCAATATTACTCAATTTGTACTTAAAAATTAATGGGCCCCGGGAAGGGGGGGGGAGGGTGGTTGCATGCTAGTCCCTACGGGCACGAATACTGTAAAAATGTTGGGAACCACTGCTATACAGATTAATGACCATGCCTTGAATAGTTCGAGGCAAAGATAGAAAATCACTAAACAGCTTTTTTGTGGAGTATTACGAGACTTTGCTCGTCAAGAAGAAGAGTACTAACGGCTAATGCCTGCATCTCGTTACATATTAATAGTTTTGTCCTTGTTTCGTCATTTTATAAAATGCCCATTAATATCAGTACATGTTTTCCCAGAGAGACTTAGTAAAGTGTACGTTGGGCGCCTATTTAATTAGCTTAACGCATATTCCAAAAAGAGTATCGTTGATATCAGAGAAAACAATTGTTCCATAATTCCGAAGTTGTATACGAGTTATTTCGGGGATGAGAAGCAGAATGCAGGACGTAGAGAGCTCTAAATTATAATCTCACAGGGAAGCATCATAATACTCACATTTCGTCCTAGCACTTACTTAGTGTTTGAGTGTTTGTATTACTTTTTTTTGTGTGGCTGAATGTCCACAACATGTTATATTTTAAACTTATATTAAATATAAAAAGTTGGTTGAACATGGGAAATTACCAAAAAAACGGGTATAAAATGCTATTTAATTTAATACACAAGTTTGACCGAGTTTTGTGGATTCAGTTCTAGCCATCGTAATGGCTGACGTAAGTTATTGTAGGTTGTGTTCTGTGGAAGAGAATTAGTGTTTAATTCATTTAATTTAAATTTTAGCAAAAGATGACCGTGCTGTTATCTTAAAAGCCATTAGGCATTGGACCGATAACAGCTGTTTAACCTTTCCTGAAGTGGCTGAAGGTTACCAAAAACCACATATGGTGTTCCAGAAATTGATAGGGTAAGGCATTACAACGACTATTACATAATGTATGTCAGGCTACACGCCAATTTTAACTTCACTGAAAAATGGACCATTTGAAATGTACACGTCGTGGTATTTTCGTGAATTCTGCTCTCTACTTCTCCCCTTTGTCTCACTGTTACACCTACTCACTTAACAAAAATAAAAAGTTATGTTACAAATTATCCCGATGAAAAAGCTTAATGTACCAGTAAACGCCCCCCCCCTAAAAAAAAAGTTGACTTACAGGCCTGAGAAAGAAAAAATATTTTATCCAAAGTGCAACAAAATATCGTTATAATCCAATTGACTATAAAAATACATTTCAAATTTTTGTTTAGAATCGTTTAATACTTTGGAAAAGGATGTCTGGCGCTTTAGAACATGTAGGAATTATTCTATTACCTGATATCAACAAATACTTATTACTGCATGTTTAAAATGCTAACACTTAGTGTGATGCCATTCAACAGTCATACACCCACCCAATTCCCCTCACTGTCTGCCATAGTCTGTCCCTACCTCCACCTCTAGAGAATTACATTACTTTTGGATTATCGAAATGATTAGAAATGTTCTTTGAATTATTTTCTATCAAGTCTAGCATCCATTGTAGTTATCACATTCTTGGATGGAGTGTGCTTATACCCCAGATGCAGCATATGTGTTTTTAGGTATTTTTTATCAAAAAATGGCTAAAATCTGTGACGTCTTTCCATGCTTATACTGGCATGCCTATGAAATGCTTTGATGCTGAACTTCAACAATTGTCACGCTCTGGTAATCAGGGACAATAGATTGGTTGTTCTCCACGAATTCGTCATCCCTTAGCATTCCTGCAAAGCAGTGTGTTCATAAAATTACCATCTGTATTAATTGATTTTCATCTGTGTTTATTTTATGCAAACCAGTGATATTTATGCACGACAGAAACGCTAAATCCTAGACATCTGGATAAAAAGACTGCATTACAAAATTACAAATATGATCGCAAAGTGTAGTTTAGGCAATACCATAGCCAAACCTTTTAAACACGTCCCACTTATAATTGTTTAGTGCAACACCTTACATGGCCTTACTTATTTCTCTGATTTTAAGGATTTTTTTATGCTGTCCTATATCCTATATTCTTGACGCTTTAGATTTTTGCTTTATATTTATTAAACTTGGATGGAACCTAAATCCAGGGTAGAAGGATCTATAGGTAGTGGCACTCTTTCTCTGACAACGGTGAACATTTGGACGAAAGAAGTACTTGCTTTCAGCGATTTACGGCCAGAGGGCACTGTCGTCAAGTAACAGGAAACACAAAGCATCATGAGGATTAAAACTATTTAGCACCACTAACGCAAATTGATCATGATAAGAATACAAAATTAATCGCTTAAAATATACCATAATTCACATTAGGATATTAAAATAATTTTAAGAAAGATGAGAACCTAGCTGATCAAGTTTTACTTTTTAAATATAACATTCAATTTTAAAACGGTTGTCGTTACTAGTGGCACTAAGTATAACGCATGTTTTTCTGTTCCGAGAACGTCCGAGAAGCGTGCTCATCAGCCGTCCAGGCTGAAGCTTCATCTGTTGTTTATGTATATTGTAACGAACTATACACAGTTTGAATCAAACGCAGAATAAGTTCTTCAACTTCGGATGTCGCCCATGCACGTATATTTCGTCTGTTTCCGCAGGTATTGTCAACGATGACGCCAATTTTTATTTCAAGTTTCGCCTCCTACGAGAATCTGACAAGTGCTGCCTTCTGGTGCCTTTGGTGGAAGCAGGTTTTTCTTTATTCCACATTTTCAGAAAAGCGTCTCCCACCTACTAATCTACCTTGCCTAAAGCAAAGAGATAAAAAAAAGGAAATTGGCATAAAAACTGCTAGTAACAAACAAAGAGAACAAAGGTGCCAACATTTCATCATTATTGCGACTTGTAACCCGACGTTTTCGGTTTTCATTGTTAAAAAATTTTGAACTGTCTGTCTGCGGCCTTACAGTGCTGGAAACACCGGTTCTCGTCAGATCCCTGAAGTTAAGCAGCATTGGGCTGGATTGATACTTGGGTGGGTGACCGCCTGGGAATCTGGCTGTTGCAGACATAGGGCCTTAGGGCTTCGGGCAGATGACCAGGAGTGGTTAACGCACGTTAAACCCTTTAACCCTCTTTTAACTGTCTGTGGCACTTTCCAAGTGTTGTGATGGCAGCACTGCTCGCATCGATGGGGTCACTTACAGTTTTCTTAAATCCACTACTTTATTAGCTAAGCAGAAGCTACTATTTTTCTTTCGGAGTGTCATTAAATCGGGAGTTGTCCCCCCTTCTTGGCTCTTTACCATTTTGTCTCCTGTGGCAAAACGCGGTAAGCCACGCTCTGCAGTAACAAGCTATTGGCCAATAGCTTTGCTGTCATGTGTGAGAAAGCTTTATGAGAGAATTTTGGTTCGTAGATTGACTTGGGCACTGGATCATTCTGGCAAACTGTCAAGCCTGCAGTTTGGGTAGTGCGCAGAGCGGAGTGCACAAGACGTAGTTCTCTACCTAGCATCTAGTATTCGTGAAGTCTGAGTTCAGGGTAACATTGTTTTGGCGGTCTTTTTAGACATTCGTGCTGCCTATGACACAGTGATGACGGAGTGGGTTGAGCACTCCCTCCAAGTCTCTGGGCCTAGGTAGGGTGCTTACTTGTGCTGTTCTGGCTCTTCTTGGGGAACGTTCCTTTGCTACGAGAGTGGGAGGATTCTGGTCAATGTAAAGACAACTGATCGTGATCTCCCGCTTGGTAGCTGTCTCAGTTCTATCCTCTTTGCTACAGTCATTAATAGTGTGTGCAACTAAGCTAGGGCATCACACCAACTTTGTAAGCTTACGCAGATGATATTGCTGTTTGGGTTATTGGTGATGACATTGCTGTTTTGACTGCTGCTGTGGAGTGCATTATAGAGTTTGTAAGTGAACTCCTTTCTGTGCGTGGTCTGTTTCTGACGTTAGACAAGACTAAGGCTATTGTATTCTCTCGTGGTCTGGTTGTCAACATATGTCTTTTAACGTTTGTGGGTCGGTTGTAACCACTAGCAACGAAGTTCATTATTTGGGAGTTCCACTTGACACACAGCTGACTTGTGTTGGGTGACGCTGTCAAAGTGAGGCAGAGTGTCTCTAGTAAGCTTAGGGATCTTAAGATGTTGACTTACAATCTGTGAGCGACAATACGTGGTCTTATGACGTCTTTCTATCGCACTTACATGCGATCTGGTATTGATTTCCATCTTCCTTTTACTGTGAACACAAAGAGAGCCATTGACTCTGTGCAGGTGTCGGTAAATGAGTGCCTGCGTGTTGTTACCGGATGCTTGCCATTTACGCCAATTTTGGCTCTGCGTGTTAAAGCAGGAGAAGTACTGATCAGACTCCGACCTATCGAATTGCTAGTGTCTCTCTGCCTTCGTAATGTGAGTCGAGGTGGTGTCGATCCATTGCCTGGGTGTTGTTGAATTACTACACTATTAGTAGGTATGCTCACATAAGCCTTTGCTCTGCTGGTGTTGGTGTATTTCAATTCCTGCACTGGAACCTTACACGTTTCCCCTCTTCTTATTGGGTTCATGCCCCCAGCCCATGGAATGGTACCCTTGTATTGACCGTGTTTTCTCCTCTGTACCCGACCCTTCAGCTGCAGATTTATTTTATCTACCCCAAAACAAAACTTGTTAAGGATTCCCGCCAAGCTTTTCGGCAGTGTGAAGTCGTGATATCAAACGCCAAGCTCTTTCGCCAAGCTAATCCCACCGAGTAATAGTTCAAAGGTTAAATGAAATGTATGAAAATTGCGAACTGCGCAATTTTCAATTATTTTATTTAACGTTTGAAGTCTTAGTCCGTGGGATTAGCTTGGCGAAAGAGCTTGGCGTTTGATATCACGACTTCCCACGGCCGAAAAGCTTGGCGGGAATCCCTAACAAGTTTTGTTTTGGGGTAGATGTCAGCTGTTTTTGGTACAAATTGATTAAATCCATTTGTTTTTGTTAGTAATAATGAGATGGAAACACCAATCTAGTTTTCTGGTCCATTTCCATTTTTTGTGTTGGCTTTCGTCACATTTTGAGGACAACAGTCACCTTTTTTATATGATAGCATTTCATATTAGTAATGAAGACGAACGGATTTATTTAATGTTCAGTTTGGGATTGTTGCATAATAACAATGTTTAAAACAATGTAAAACAATCAATTTGGACGTTTGGAGCTCCCTAACCCTTGAACCACTTGACCAATTAGAAAGGTTCATATGAAAAGGGGGGGGGGGAATGAGGCTTAATGGCGCGTCGACAGCTTGCTCATTAGCGCCAACCTCAGTCACAGTGCAGTGGTCCGGGTTGCAACTGCACCACACATTACAGAGACATTATTCAAACCCCTAATCTAAATCTTGTCATACATCTGTACCTCCTGCAAAAATTGAAAAACACCGGACAGGAGGACAGACTTATCGCCCAATTGACGCACAATGTCATGCGGAAGATGGAAACGACGACGAAAACCATCAAGATGGCAACAATCAACAAGGAAGTGCCGGACCGTAAGTGGCAGCCGACACCAATAACATTCAGGAGGGTCAACCCCCCGCAAAAGGAAACAGTGAGTAAGTCGAGTGTGACCAATGCGCAAACGGGCCAACACCACCTCCTCACGGCGACTGCGACGACACGCCGAGTGCCATTCCTCAACAGTGCCTTTAATAGTTCGTAATTTATTGCCGACCTGTCCGGCCCACGAGGTTTGCCAAAAAGCGTGTAACCTCAGACACAGAGTTGGAAAGGCGTCCGAGGGAACAAGGCTGAGATCCCTTCCGAGAGGGCCAGAAAGGGCCCCTTTTGCTGCAGAATCCGCTTGCTCATTTCCTCCTACCCTAACATGGCCCGGGATCCAGCAAAAAAGCACGGTTTTCCGCTGGCCAGGCAAGCGGGAAAGCAAAGCTTGGACACGTTGTGTCAAGGGGTTCCGAGGATTGTAATTCGCCAAGGACTCCAGGGCACTCATGGAATCGCTAAAGATAATGAAATGCGTGCCCTGAAGGCCAAGGATCCATTCCACCACCAAACCGAGAGCCAAAAGCTCTGCAGAAAACACAGAATAGCCTGATGGAAGGCGATGGGCAACCGTCACTCCCTTACAAACACAAGCACAAGCCACCCCAGCGTCTAACTTCGACCCATCAGTAAACAGCCGCTGATAACCAGCGTACTGAGAACACAGCCGCCGGAACTCCTGTAAGTACCTTGCTGGTAGAGTGGAACCCTTCGGGAGGGACGCCAGAGCGAAAATGAAAATGCCACTTTGGACAAGCCAAGGGGCCACTAGCATCCCCCCAAGCCTCAAGACGCTGGGCATTTCAAAGGCTATCTCCTGACAGGACTGCTGGAGCCTATCGCGGAAATCATCCTTACCCACCCTGCGTCTACCGACTCGCAAGGCTGGCCCAAAAACCTTGGACCAAGCAGGACTGGATTCCACAGCACGTAAACGCACAGCATACTGAATGGCCAGCTTTCGCCGACGAATCGCCAAAGGTGGCTCCGAGGCCTCAGCATAGAGGCTGACCACTGGAGAAGTTCGAAATGCCCCAGTCGCCACACGCACGCCACTGTGGTGCACAGTGTCCAACATCTGGAGAGTCGAGTCACTAGCCGAACCATACACCATGCACGCATAATCAAGTTTGCTGCGGACAAGGGCTCTGTAGAGGCGCAACATGGCAGAGCGATCGGTACCCCATGAAGTGCCCGACAGAACCCGCAAGATGTTAAGTGCCCGCAAAGACTTGTCTTTAAGTTGGCGCAAGTGTGGAAGCCAAGATAACCTGGAATCGAACACCAGACCCAGGAAACGTGCCTGTAGGACAACAGGAATCTGCGCCTGCCTCAAGTACAGGCAAGGATCTGGGTGCAGTGTTCGTTGGCGGCAAAAGTGAATGCACACAGTCTTGTCCAGAGAAAACCGGAAACCATTACTGACCGCCCAGGTCTGGACTTTGTTAATCGCCAGCTGTAGCTGCCGCTCGCAGGTCTGCATGCGAGCTGCCCGAAAGCGCAGGCCGAAGTCATCGACAAACAATGACTGGGGAACAGCAGCTTGCTGAGCAATGGGGTTGATCCCAATAGCAAACAAGATGACACTAAGAACACCTCCTTGAGGCACACCATTCTCCAAGACAAACGGGCGGGAAAGAGTCGCCCCGACACGAACACGAAAAGAACAGCCTGAGAGGTAAGCGGAAAGCAACAGTGGCATCTGTCCCCTCAAGTCACAGTTATAGAGGTCGTATCATAAGCCTTCTCCAAGTCAAAGAAAACCTGAACCAGATGTTGACGCAGGCGAAAAGCCTCCCTCACATCCGATTCAAGGGCAACCAGATGATTGATGGTTGACCGAAAACGTCGAAAGCCACACTGGGACGTAGATAAGAATCCGCGTGATTCCAGCACCCAGACCAACCTCTCACTGACCATCCGTTCCATAAGTTTACAGACACAGCTAGTCAGAGCGATTGGGCGATAACTTGAAGGAGTTGTAGGGTCTTTGCCCGGTTTCACAATCGGGATGACCACTGCTGTCCTCCACGCTGCCGGAACAGAGCCTTCTGCCCACACACGGTTGAACATCTCCAACAAGAACTGCTGGGAGGCAAGAGGCAGATGTTTTAACAGCTGATAGTGAACATCATCAGGCCCTGGGGCAGAGTCATGCGACTTGGGCAAAGCTGAAACAAATTCCTGCCTGGTAAACGGTATATTGTACTACTCTAGCCCGTCGGAGCGAAAGTCTAGAGAGTGAGTCTCTTCTCTACGCTTTATTCTGAGGAAACCAGGATCATAATGGTTATCACTCGAGAACCGCGCAAACACAGACGCAAGACAGTCGGCGATATCCGGTACAGAAGAGATCACAGAATTCGCCACCTTCAGCTGTGAAACCGGGGAAGACACGTTCCTCCCCGAGATCTGGCGCACCTTCCGCCACACCTGCTGAGAAGGCGTGGAGCGCGTGATCGACGAAACATAAGCTGTCCATGAAGTACGTCTAGCCTCACGGATGACATACCTGGCACGGGCACGACAGCGCTTAAAGGCTACAAAGTTGTCAGTAGTTGGGATGACCGTAAATGCACGCAACGCTCGCCGGCGGGCCTGAATAGCCCGCCCGCAAGCAGGCGTCCACCACGGAACAGGAACCCACCGTGGCTGTGTGGACGAACGCGGGATAGTAGCATGAGCAGCAGCAAGGACCACGTCAGCGAAATGAGTGGAAAGTTCATCCACATCAGAAAAGTCCTCAACCGCACGCTGAAATACAGCAGCCTCAGCAAAGGCTGACCATTCAGCACGTTTAGGCGCCCACCGGGCTGGCCTGGAAGCCACAGAACCCCCTTGTGTCGTGGACAACACAACGGGGAGGTGATCGCTTCCATGCAGATCGGCAGTGACAGCGCAAGTAAAGTGAACTGGGACGGCCAGCGAGTAAAAGGCTAAGTCCACCGCTGACCAATTGCCCGTGGCCAGGTTACAGTGTGTCATGGCTCCATCGTACAGGATGCAAACGGACCCCCTTTGCATCCACTCCTCAAGGATCCTGCCCTTGTTGTCAGTATTAGGTCCTCCCCACTGGACGTGGTGGCTGTTAAAGTCGCCCAGCAGGAGAAACGGGGCAGGAAGCTGGCGAACCAGGTCCTCCAGGTCACCAACCCCAAAGACCTCATCCGGCGGTAAATAAACCGAACAGACAGTAATATCGAATTGAAAAGAAACTCGAACTGCAACCGCCTGAAATCTAGTGTGCAGAGGCACACTGGCATGCGGCTGAGAGTGTTGAACCAGCACTGAACACCACCATGTGCACGTGGCACAGGGTCTGCATCCAGACGGTAGACAGAGTAACCCCTAACAACCGGATTATCCGACGCCTTAAAGCAAGTTTCCTGAAGGCAGCAGCACAGAGATCGCCAATGCGACAAAAGCAGCCGCAGCTCTTCTGCATGGGTCCGATAACTTTGGAAGTTCCACTGAACGATGGAATGCGCAGGCATTAGGACGGGCTTAAGACTGAATCATCCTCCTCAACTCCTCCCCTGGGCGACCCGAAAACATCTGAATCCTCCCTCGAATCAAAAGTCGGAGTGAGGTCCAGAACGAAGGTGTCCTCGGAAGGAGGAAAAGGCCCAGGAGAAGTGGAACAGGAAATATCTCCCTGCTCCATTGGTAAAGGAGTATCAAATTGTGGAGGGGACGCAATGGACCCCTCAGCAAGCTGGTCGTTCGACGACTGTTTCACCTTCTCTCCTGGTGGCAACTTCCTCACGGGTGGTGCTGAGGATGTACCAGCAGGAGCCTTCTTCGACACTTTCTGTGTTGCACTCCGGCAGGAGGAGGCTTAACTACAGCCTTAACTTGCCTGGGAACAGTTACAGGAACAGGAACAGTAGCAGGAACAGAAACATTCGCAGGCTGGGCAGATGTCGACGGCAAGGCATCAACCGGTTTCGAAGAACCGAAAAGGCCCTGCAAAGATGGATGTTGCTGGGTCAACAAAGTAACAAGCATGCCTACCGTCCTCGTCAAAGACCTGAGCTCAGCGCGCAAATCCGCTAAATCAGCAGACTCACGAATTGGGCCAGGCAATGGCGCACTGCACACCTGTGCAAAAGATCTGCTCATCGGTGCTGCTGATAGTTTAGCTTTCTTCCGGGCCTCCAAGTAGGAAAGCCCGTCCTACATCTTCAATTCCTGCACACGACGTTCCTCTAAATAAACACGGCAGTCCCGCGAAGAGGCCTGGTGCTGACCACCACAGTTGATGCACTGCTCTGGGCCAGCACAATCAGCGCCTTCATGGGCTGCCTGAGCACAGCTAACACAGGTAGGCTTACCTTTACATGAACCGCTGGTGTGGCCGAAGCGTTGACAGCGGAAACACCGCATTGGATTCGGTACATAAGTCCTGACCTTCAACCGCAGGTAACCGGCAGTAATGTGCTGCTGTGCAACTGGCGTATCAAAGGTCAGGAAAAAGGTGTCAGTTGGCTGGGGACCATTCTCACCTCTCCGCGTCAAACGCTTCACAGCTGTAACGCCTTGTGACTTGAGTTCGTCCAGGATGATATCATCGCTGAGACCCCTCAAATCAAAGCACGTCACGACCCCCTTGCTGCTATTTAAGGTACAATGCGGCTCCACACGCACCGGGCATAACCCTAGTGCACCCGCCTTCAAAAGCCTCTTTGCCTGAGCCTCATCCGCAACCTCCACAAGGTATCCCCCAGCATGGAGCCGAGAGACACTCTTCGGATCGGAACCACAGATCCCTTTGAGTGCTTTGTGGACAGCAAACGGACCGAGTTGTGTAACATCTCGGCCCTCGCCTGTCACCACCAGGAACTTCGGGACTTGGTCCCGACTCTTACTAATGTCCGGTAACTGGGCACCTGGCCCAACCATCTAAGGTTCCCTCCTCTGGCGCTTGCTAGTGCGGCGAGGAGGGGAAGAATTTTGGGGGGAAAAAATTTTTGCGGGGGAGGGGGGAGAAGAAGTTGCCATTGGAAGCAAAAAAAAAAAGTCGCGGCGGTGCGCTCCCCAGAAAAGAAATCCCTGCGCGGCACTCGTGTAATGCAGGGCCGGAAGCCGCATATCCAGGGCCCTGCACCAGGAAGCTGACACCGTCGTCTATCTCCGAGAGGTGGCAGCCTAAGCATGCCGAGAGGCGAGGCCACCAAGGAAGCCGTACACACCACCTCCGTCGATAACCCAAACAGTTCGGGTCCGTGATGCAGATGGATACAGCACAAGCCGCTTCCCCACATCGACAGGATCCGAAAGGTCATAGCCGATTGACCTTAGGCCGGCTCGCCCAGGCCACCCGTCCTCCGGAATAAGGAGCCAAAGCCCGAAAGCCAGGATCTCCGCCTCTACGAATTACTAGGTTGCAGCACACGGCCAACATGCTGGGGGATGAGGATGAAAAGCCCAGTGTCCAGTGCCTACGGCAAACGATTAGCACCCTCGTTGTCCGTCATCCAATTGTGTTAGAGGTAACCTGGAAGTTGTATAATGCGCAGGAGAGGGGGCATGTTACTGTGTCCTGGGTCCCTGGGCACAGTTGCAATCCGGGTAATGATGCTGCCGACGCTCTAGCGTGTCTAGCTTTTGCAGAACGCATTCACCCTGTCTCTGTGCCAGTTTCCCCACCCGAGATGTGCATCCTGTTCTTGCTGCAGGGGTGCATGATGTTTGGGACCATGAGTGGGTGACCTGTGTGAGTGGTCGCTCACTGTTTCAGATTCATGGCTCCACTGTGTCCTCGTGCCTTGTATAAGCTGTCCCACTCACACGTTAAGGTGCTTTCTCGGCTTAGGATTGGCCATTCCACTCTGAGAGTGCATGCATTCAGGCTTGGATGGTCTGCTGTCTCGGTTTGCGCTTGCGGTGTTAACACCGTTCCTCTTTCTGTTTGAATGCCAGCAGTTTCACGTCCAACAGTGCAAGTTGCTCCTGCCCCATGACCATTCGGCTGATCTGCAGTTTGCACTTGGCATTCTCCCGTTCTTACGGTTACATCTTCGTCATCAACGTGCTGTTGCGAGATATTGCATCACGACTGGAAGGAGGAATTAGGTGGTTGTGTGCCTCTGGGATGTATGTGTGGTTGTGTATGTGTTGAATGAATGGCTGTGTTGGTGATAGCAGTGCCTTTATGTCATCATTGCTCATTGTCAACTCGGATCTGTTTGAGGAATGTCACTTCACTTAACTTGACTCTGGTATTCAATTGTGGTAGATTTAAGTCAGGTTAAGTAGAGCGCATGACCCAAGGTCTGTAGGCTCTGAATAAAACGAACAAACTAACAACTTAACATTACATTGTTAAATCTACAGAAACAACTTAACATTATTAATTGTTTAAAAGTAATAGAATAACCTAACATCTTAACATTATCCACCGATATCTCAGCCCTCTTGTAAAAATGCAATGCTGCAGGAACTACGATACGAAAACTACCAAATGTCCACCAAATTAAAGTTTCCAACTAAATTCAACATTTCCCTTTCAACATGTATGCTGGAAATGAAGTTGGTCTGTAACTATTTCAAGCCTATGTTGGACGAGTTGCTGGGACCAAAGCTATGCTAATATAGATTCTGGCAAACA
>JAHWFP010038596.1:0-13613 GCA_023313725.1 Lithobius niger
TTTTCCATCAAGATCAGTGGAAAAGTTACAGTCCGTTGCGCAATCTGAAACGTAGCCAATACGAAACCCGGACACTCAACGAAACGAGTATCAGCAACTCTAACCCGATAAGGACGTTGCGTGAATTCACATCCCATTTTTAACAAGTCATCTTTTAGTGAAATATTTATGTAAGACATTGTACTTCCACTATCGAGTATGGTGTAACGGCGGATGCTACGACGGGGTAGGTGCTTGTAACATCGCCGCTCGCCTGGTGTAACTGGATCTTCTTACTATTACTTTGGGGTACTTTTTGTTTCAAACAAGCACAACAGCTACAGTCCCGGCATAGGGAATGGAGCTACACATGTCCTAATAATGTAGGCTAACTGTAATAATAAGCGGTAACGCTGCCACCAAGGTGGGAAAATTAGGCTAGCTAAGCTAAGTTTAAGAGAATTGTCTTAATTTCTTACTTCTAGCGAACAACGGGCGAATAAACTGACGGACGTTTAAGAAAAACTCCTGATTTTTATTTTAAACAAACATGAATAAAAATATCGCACTACAAATACATTTGGTAACTTTACACCTAGTTTAGGTTATAAAATACAGGGGGAATTTACATTAAATTCGACACTAGAACCAACACGAGGTTCACATAAAACAATTTCAAATAGAAAAAGTGAGTTTGATTAGGCACAAGGGGATTTCGCAAAAGAGCCCTCTAAATTACGAACAGCCTCGGCTGTCTAGTAATAGTAGACCTGTTTTACAGTTATTTTTCTACGTGTATACTGCAAAGCATTAAACCTCCCAGAGTTGCTGTTGATAAGTCAACTCCTTAAATTATAGAGCCGCGGCTACCTATAAAGTGGATCCGAGCGTTTAATCAATGGAAACCCCACGAAGATCAAACCGTCCTTTGTTTACTTTAAACTGCATTTAAAAAAAAATGAAATAAAGCTGGTTTTTAGTAAGGGACCGTGAACCCTAAATTATGGCCGCCAACGTCCGAAATGCCGTTTGGCTTGACGCTCCATAAATTTATTTTCTAAAGCTACGAGGTTAAGTTAAGTTTAAACTATAAATTTTGAATGCAAGTCCAAAAATTAAACTTTTAAAGCTAAACTAAGTACGATACGAACCACTACCTTTGCCCGGCATGGCAACAATCGGACCGCGGCATCTCCACTCTCGACCGGCGTAGCGACCTCTAGCTTTGAGAATCCTTGAGCTGTGCTAACTATACTCTACTGCGTCTGGGTATTTATGCCTTCTGCTTGGCAGGCAGGTAGAGGGTTAGCGCGGTCCTGTAGGAGAGCGACGGAGGGGGTGAGTGGGGAAGAGGGGGACGCTTGGAGGAGGAGAGACAGACCAAAATCGGCCGCGCTGTCATTACCGGAAGTCGGCCTGACAGCGCGGACGACCGGGGTAGCTTGAGCGCTCTGACTGGCTGACGGAATTGAAGCAGTGTTTTGGTTGGCTGGATTCGAATTGGCAAAGGGAATTGCCGACTTGGAAACTTAGAGGCCTGGCTTTGAATGTGCAAGTGAGTTTTCAACTCATAACAACGTGATTTTTAGGCCTATTAAAATAAACTACGACGTTAGGCGTCGCAACTATTGAAGGAGGGGGGGGGAACGAAGTGTAATGCACAGAATAAACATTTGACTTTGGGAAACGGATTGCTATATACAAGGCATGTTTTTAACGAAGGAAAGCTAGTTTGTTTACGTTTTTAGAGGTTCACTACGGTCGGAGTTTGGATGGAGATGCTATAAAAAATAAACATAAAATCATACACTGGGTCCATAAAAATAGACAAACATAAACATGGGAGCTCCGGTAGGGTTCATGGCAAGAAGTTAAATTTACCAAAATGTATTAAGTGCACAAATCAAAAGATTAAATGTTCCATCTAGTTTTTAAAGGGCTAAGTGCAGTTTAGGTTAATTTTTAAACTGGTTTGAACATCGGACATTTTTCATAAATAAGCGAAGTCGTCACCTGTTACAAATAAAAAAATATCGTGTGTTGACAACATCCAAAACACAACTAAGCTGAAAGTTGTTTTGGCTTTATGCCTAAAAAAAATGTACATTATTTACATTTTTAAGTGAAATCGCCATAAAGACGATGCTCTTCTGGTAGGTAAGAGTGCTGCCCTCAGGTTTTTTCTTCGGTGGTGTTGAGGTGTCCTCACCACGAGCGTCTGATACGAGACCGCGTTTACAATGGCGTGTGCATATTCTTTACCGAATTTAAGTGAAAAATAAGCACACGGTGCTGGTGTAGGTTCAACAAGATCGCCTAGACAATTTCTGTTAGGAATTGGTCGGTTTTGAAAAGAAGACACGCCATTTCCAGCTTCACCGACTAAAACTGGATGGCTTTCGGGTTTTTTGGCACGAATTCCTGTGCATCAGAATTCAACTCAATTTCACGAAGTTGTGCAGTAGTGCTCCTATTTGGAGGACGACCAAGAGTGGGATTTACACGACAATTTTGTGTTTCGTGCGACGAATTTTTACACTTTGAGCACCAAACTCTCTGTGCACGACTACCACTACTATTATTACTGCCACGACCACGGCCGTTAAAAAAAAGTTCGTCCATTTCCGCGGTCATTGCTACTATTTGAATTACTGTTATTGCTGCTGTTTTTCCTAACTGCAACTTGATTTTGTTGGTGATTTGACCTATTAGGGCAGAATTTAAAAGTCCACCCGACTGTATTACAAACGTTACAAGTGTACTTTGCATCGTATTTAGGCAAGAAACTAGTGCTGTTATTCCCATAACTTCTACCACGATTTCTACCATTTCTAGAGTTACCAATATTTGAAACTTGGATTGGATTAGCCTGTCTCCTTTGAATCATATTTTCCAAGAAAAGACCTTGCATTTTAAAATCTATCAAAGAAGTGAATTTTCTTGACATCATAGGCATGTGAAAAGTCGAATTCAATGTTTCCAAAATGGCCTCAATCTGATCAAAATCACTGATTCTAGCACCTGTGTGTTGTAAAATATCTGTGCATTTATTAAAATGCTTAATGGAACTTTCATTTTCTTGCATTCTCTTAGTTCTAACCTTAGCAATTAGGTTATACCCATGTGACTGTACTTCAAACTTTGCCAAAAACAAGGTTTTAAAATTCTCCCAACTAGAAAAAGGTTCATTTGCCAAAAACCGGTCAACAGCATCCCCTGTTAACCATGATGGAACAGTTTGGTGGATAAATAATTTCTCATCAACCTTTCTAACCTTTAAAATTCTTTCCAATTTCATAATAAAAGCTGAGGGGGAAATTTTGTCATTCAACCCATTAAAATCTCTAATTTTCAAAGCTTCCATTTTAGGCAAAGGTATTGACATTTCAACAGCTCTTTGGTAATTATTCTGTCATGAACAGCTAACAACATTTGAACTACTACCAACTAGATTACTGCTAGGTGTCATAACAGGTGAACTGAAAACATTAGTTGTTGAAGTTAATGGTGGCTTAGGTGCAAAACTTGAAGCAGGCCTACTTGCAGAATTCGCACCTCCCCATAAAAAATTAACTACTGAATCCAGTTTAGTACTCAACTCCAAGATGGCAGTGTCAGTAGAATTACCAGCTGTAAGAGGTTGGCTAAAATAATTTGGCACAGAAGCAGGAATTTGAGTTGACACTTGACTTGGTCCAGGCAAGGGTGCAGAATAATTTGGCATTGAAGATACAGTTACTGAAGGCTTGCCAAGCATTTGGAATACAGGGTCATTTGGTAAAATAGAACATGTTTGAACCTGTCCAGAGGGGTCAGTCCATGTTAGGGTTACTGGAATTAGTTGCTGCTGCTGCAAATAAGCAGTAGTTGTTACTAAAGCTACACAAGCAGGAGGAAAAGGAGGTGGAAAAGGCAAATCACATTTGAAGACACGCCTGGTACAAATGGAACACCTCCTGTAACACTAGTATTACTTGCAACTGGTGAAAATAATGGTCCAACATTTGGTAAAGTCAATGTAGGGCTTGACACACTAACATTAAGGCTTGCTGATGTAGAACCTAGACTCAAATTAGGTGTCACTTGAACATTAGGGCTAGCTGGAGGAAACTGAGCTGCTAATCTTGATGGGGTAACCACTAATGGTGATTGCACAACTTGTGGAATAATAGGGGTAGTCATTCTAGCTGCTTGCTCCCTTCTAGTCCGTTTCCCTATTTTATTAGGGTCCCAACTTAAACTCCAAGAGTCAGGGTCTAAATCTGGCTTAGATCTAGTAGACCTTGGCATAAAATCTCACAATCTTGAAAGCTTTAGGCCTATAGGCTATGAAAAGTCACTTCAAGGCTAAAATTCAGTAGCCTACACAAATCAAAAGTAGTCTCAGCAAAGGTAAGAGTCAAAAGGCACTAGCCTACATAGGCCCACACAATATCTTCCAAAAAAATAAAAAAAACACTGACTGGTCCAAACTAATCTCCACTGCAATATAAAAGTTATTGCTATCTCAACACAGTTCACAATACTCACAACTATTCAGGTTGTCTCTTGGTTACTCACTGAAGGCTGGGGTCTCAGGTGAAAATGGAACACCCAAGATAGCTGCCGGCATTCCAAAAAGGCTTCTTGGTAAAAATGGGTCCTTTCCTAGGTGAAAAATGGACGGCCGATGCACCACTTGTGCAACCCCGCTATGCCCGGTACAAGGAAGAACGCCAGAAGGATGGTAAATTCAGGGTTTATTCCAGGGCCACGCGGTCTGTCCTCAGGAGATGTTGTCCAATGGTTCAAGAATGCTCTGATCAGGGCTACTAGCAGAGTGGCACACTTCAGGAAGAGTTCTTAGCTGGTTAGGGACTAGCTCCCAGAGTGAGGCTGTAAGGGGCTGCAAGGCCTTAAGTACCTAGAGCTGCAGCCAGTACCTGCCACTGGTGGTGCAAGGTACTTCCTGTACTATATCCTGGTATCCCATGATCCATCTCTGTTAGCAGCTACCCCTAGGGGCAGGCAAGGCCAGAGCCATCCAGACCACTGATCCCCAGGGACTGGACCATACATCAAAGTACATAGCATTACTGGAATACATCAATAATGGATAAGGGATAAGGGAATAAGAATAGATAACATGGAGCCATAGCATCAAGGTAAAGAGGCCCACTAAGGCCCTAGCTTAAAGAGTACGAGGAAGCTGTGGAAACCATCGTTGCAACTGTTGGCCGGAGGGGGGTCGACTGGGTCTAGAGCGGGAGACTGTGAGGTCGTGTTGCTTGTCGGGGTGTCTGAGGAAAACGGAGTGTGAAGCCAGGACTGTTGTGACATTGGAGTGGAGATTTCGTCATTCTTCCCTGGGGTGGCTGGGATTCTGGCTATAGTCGAAGCAGGAGATTGTGTGGCTGAAGCCGGATTAGACCTGAATTTTTTTAGCACCTCCTTGTGGACATTTTCCTGCCTTTTCCTGTTGGCAGACAGGAGTTGACGGTGGGCAATTTCTTGCCAGTCTTTAAGCGGGATGGTCACACAAATAGCACACGGATGAAGGAAGTAGTCACACTTGCGGTGGTATTGACAAACCCAATGAGCGTCGATCCTCTGGGGGTTGAAAAGACCAGGACAGTGGCACTTGCCCGGGTCGTCGATTGTAGGAATGCGGCCGAAGTAAATCTCAGGTACGTCATCGAAGGTTCTCGGTTTTTTTGCTCTTACCATGGTGGAAAAGCAAGAAAAAGTAGACAGGACGTTCCGGAGGTTGACGTGGACGTGCGGGACGCTACACAGCGTTGGGGAGGAAGGTCCCGGAGGTGGGAGGCGGGAAAAACCCCGGAAGCGAGAGGCGGATGCGAATAGGAGGTGGCGCGCCTGGTGGCGGAATCTTGTATGCACGCCTCGCGGCTGTTATGCGAGGCGGAAAGTCGGGAGGCATCGGTGTTGGTTACGAGCCTTTGTTTCCAGAGGCGGAAAGGAGACTAGATTCCAATTCATGGTCGACAGTGGAAATGACGGTCGTTGAAAAGGGGAATAGCCGGTTACGGTTACTTCGACCGTTTGAATGGATCAAGATAGCGGCAGGATCCCGATTTCGGTGGTTTTCCATTGGTAGGGAAGAGGGGCCTGTTCACTGGCCGAAAGCAGGAAAGTGGAAAGTTGGTTTGCAAGAAAAAACGTAGAAGAGGTTTCTTGACATCGCGAATGACGGTTCAGTTTGAAATTGAAGTGGACCGGGCGAAGACAGGTGACAGGAGGGCCGAATTCAACCGGTAAGGGCAGATGAAAGAGTTTGGGGAGGGAGTTGTAACGTCTAGGTGATCCATATTCAGTACGGGATACAGTGTAACAGCAAGGCGTACGAAGATGAGGGAGTAGGCTGAGCGGAGCGGAAAGACGGCCTGGCAGGACATCTACACGGTGATACCGAGTGAAGCAGGCGATCGGGAAACGTCGGCACGGCGGGATGCTACCATGGTGCAAGATGGCGGCACCCGGGTGAGGCGGGCGAAAGACGAGGAGCGGTGGCTAGGCAGGCTCTCTTCATCCTGTGAGCGGCAACGAGTGAAGACGTGATGCCCAGAGCGAGGAATGCGGGATGATAGCGACGAGCGAGGTGGGTGAAAGATGAAGGAGTGCGTTAGGCAAAGAAAGTTGGTTTGCCAGACTTCTGTCAGGGTTCAAAATAGTAACGGCCGAGGGTGAAAGACGAGGGTCTAAGGAATGCTGGTTCGGAAAGCCTTCATCATGGTGCGGGAGGAAAGCACCCGAACGGGACGGGTGAAAGACGAGCGTGTGTAAGGAGCGAGGAATGTGGGTTTGGCAGACTTTCAGCAGGGTGTAGGGCGGCAGCATCCGGGTGGCGATAGAGCGGCCGGAGCAGGGACATCAGACTCAACCGCCTTCTTCGTGAAAACAGTAGACCCTGAATAGGACGGGCAATTCGTTACAAGACAGCCAGGGTACAAGAGAGGCGGACGAAATTACGGCAAGGGGACTGGAGGCCGTGGGGGCGACAACCCGACTTGACGGAGACGTTCCAGGTAGGAACGGCCCGAGGGCCGTAGGGTGGAAGGAAAACAGCCGTCGCATCAGAGTGGGTGAAAGATGGCGAACCGTGAAAGACCAGAGACACAATTCCCATTTGTTGGTGACGGCCCGGTTATGGGCAGACTGGAGTGTACAGGGGACAAAGACATCGGAGTGGCGGACGAAAGACGGCAAGAGGGCCAGGGGCAGCCTGTTAATGGACGTTCCAGTTCAAAAACGTCCCCATGGATGGATCGGTGGGGGGGTGGAACATCAAAATCCAGGATCAGAAGTTGGGTCAAAAGTTTCGACTACACGGCGACATCCCGGTTGTGGGCAGGCTGGAGACGGGCCAAGGGGGTGGCGTGCGGGAGCAAGCGGGTGAAAGACGGCGAGGCTGGGGACGGGGCAGGAAGCCTTACAGTTGAAGTGGGAGGCGATGCTAGAAGGACAAACCCAATTTGACGACGGCGTCCCGGCTATGGTCAGACCGGAGACAGGCCGGTGGGTCGAGTGCGGATACAAGGTGGATGAAAGACGGCGAGGGAGCTGGAGGCAAAGCCATTGATGGATGACCCATTTCGCAACAAATTTCACGGTAGGTTCTGTGAGGAATGAAGCTTTAACGTTGAGGTGTAGGAGCAACGATCCTGATTCGACGACGACGTCCCGGTTGTGGGCAGATCGGAGATGGCCGGGAATGGAGCGTGCGGAACACGGCGGACGAAAGACGGTGAGAGAGCCGGAGGCCGAGTCGTCGATGGACAATCCAGTTTGCAACGGCTTCCACAGTAGGTCCAACGAGACGGCTGCAACGTACAGGTGGTGGAACAACAAAACCCAATTCGACTGCGACGCCCCAGCTATGGTCGGACTGGAGGAGGGCCGGGAATGGAGCGTGCGGAAAACACGGCGGACGAAAGACGGCGAGGGGACCAGAGGGAGGGCCGTTGATGGAGAGTCCTGTTCCCAATGGAGAAGGGGGGAGGTGCGAGGCCGGACTGACAACCCCGTCTCGACGGCGACATCTCGGCTATGGGCAGACTGGAGACGGGCCGAAGAGCGAGGAGTGCAGGCGGTAATGGGACCTCAAGCGGCATCCAGTCGGCAACGGGAAGCGGGCGATGGCAAGGGAGAGCGGCCGTTAAACAGCAGGCGGTGGAGGGACGAGTAGGGCGAGAGGCGGTCGAACGTCCTGAGCAAACGACGGGCGAAAAAGAAGAGGGAACCAACAGAGCGAGCCGCATGGCGGCTTGAGACAAAGATATGACGAGCCCTCAGAGCCGCCACTCTTATATAGGGAGGACCACGCATGTGCATGAATTGCCGCCTCAGTTCTCCCCATGTGCATGCGTGGTGGGGAGAACTGAGACGGCAATTCAAGTCTCAAGCAACCAACAGCATCACTGAGACAGCAATGCTAAAATTGCCAGGTTTAGTACTTTCACAGCAAAGAAAAGTATTTTCTGCAGTTTAAAATGAAGGGTTTCTTAACCAATTTCAGGGAGTGACCCCTGGTCCGTCCCTCTCTATTAACATCAAAGAAGAAAGATGGATCATAATCCAGGAGACCATGCAACAAACAATATGTGAATGACAGGTCGGCTTTTACCTGGCGTAGTTCCAAAGAATCAATTTTCAACTTATTCAGTCTGGCTGCATATGGTATATTTCGGAACCCTGGGAGAAGTTTGGTAAACACTCTCTGCACTCTTTCTAACCTCAGAATGTCTCCTCGAAGTAACGGGGACCAAAGGGGGCTGGCGTATTCTACAAGCGGACGGACATATGCTTTAAAGGCCCACAGTAAAGTTGGGACATCCCTAAAAGTGAAACAGTTTCTGATAATAGCTGCTTGTTGCATTGCTATTTTAATGACAACATTACAGTGGTGAGTCCACGTTAGATTCGTAGAAAGCCAGACACCCAAGTCCTTGACAGTAGTTAATGGTTCCAGTTTTGAACCCGATAGGTAGTAATTATATGATGGATTTTTACTCCCGATGTGCAACACTTTGCATTTATTGTCTGAAATCGGCAACTGCCATTGATCTGACCAGTTTTTTAGTTCATCAAGTTCATGTACGATACCATTGTGACTCTGTTTTGATTTTATTGCAGAGTGGAGTTTAACGTTATCAGCAAATTTTCGCAATTTTGCACCTGCAGAAGTTGGCGACAGATCATTTAAAAAAAACGAAAATTTTAACTAGTGAAAATTAGTTTTTACTTACCTAAAATACTTACCTTCAGTAATATTGCTAAAACCACCTTTTTACGCTATTTACTGCTCGCTTATGAACTAAAAACCCCATTTTTTACGTTCTCCCTAAGCTTTTCTCCACTGCCGCCAGGCGGCGCTGCACGTCCTTACCGACGTCAGCGCCCCCACCAGTCCAACCGCATCACTTTTTCAAGGGCACTCCGGTTCAGTGATTGCGGGGAGGCGGGCGGGTCCTTACTGAAGGTAAGTATTTTAGGTAAGTAAAAACTAATTTTCACTAGTTAAAATTTTCGTTTCTTACTTCCTGCAAATACTTACCTTCAGTAATATTGCTGAATTTGTCGGACAGGAGGCGGGAATCACCACCCCAACCAGGAACCCCGGAGAACAAGCTTACTAAACCACACACACACTGCCACCAAAACACTAATAAAGAACCAAAAGGCAACCAACCCACGAGGACCAGGTATCCAGCGACGCCATGCCCCCATAGAGAGGCCCATGGTCCCCAACCAACAGCCGGGCGAGTTAGCCCAACGCCTGGCAGTACCTCCACCTCATCCTTGAGAACCTAGCTCAGGAACAAGGCACACAGCCCAGAAAACCGGCCCGCTCCACTATAATTGCCGTAATGGAGCACAGCCAGAATAACACACTGAAACAAGGCACACCGAATCGGGCTTCACCCCCAGAAAGCCTGGCCAGCCACAACATGGCTTGCACCACAGATCCGCCCGCCCCAGGCCACTCGGGACCCCCAAGGAAGTACGCACAAACAGGGGCGGGTGGCGCAGGGAGCACGCTGCTACTGCTACGTCCAGCGGCGTCCCACACCAGAGTGTAAGAAATGTCCGCGTTACCCCAGCGAAATCCTAACCTACAATTACCGTACTGTTTCAAAGCAGGTCCAGAAAAAATACTGAAGCACAACTGTACATGTAATAGCGACATTTCAAAAGGTACAACACTTGACCACATGGCTTAAAACAAACACGGCATAAACAACAAGACTGCAGTTTGCATCCCCTGCTGCCCGCATCAACACCAGAACGCGAGTGAGCGTTCGCTCCATCCGAAACCGGAAGGCATCTCCCCATTAGGCTAAAGTGCTTGATCAGCCAGATACAATTTTCCAGGCATGCACAATGCATAACCACCGACCAGGCTTCCAAACACTCTTTCCTGAATTGGGGAAAGTACATTTCAGTTTCAGGCCTTTAACACTACCTTGACATATTAAACAACGACATGAACACTGTAAACCCTCTGCTGGGAAGAACCATTCATAGTTAGGCTATGACAACCAACACACTCTCCCATCCGTCTCATGCAAACACAATGCTACAGAAGGTATAACATTACTTATGAGTCACAATTATAGAACGCCGCTGAACATAGCCTATTCAACCGCCCTAGGTTCAGTCATCCCGACAACATGTCCGCACCATTTAGTGCAGACGGCACGTTATATAAACAGAAATATAGCTTTCGTAGCCAATCCCCCAAAAACATACATTTAATGGCAATGTGCTTTGACCTCAAGTTTCTCACCTCATTCCTAGTAAAGTGGATGGCAGAATGGGAACCACAGTACAATGAAGGTGTTGTAGCCAACGGTGCCAATACCGAATGTGACATGCACTGTGTAGCCAGGCCAATACTCCTACAGCCAGAATCATTGCAATGAATTCCGCCTCCATTGTACTGAGGCATACCAAACTCTGCTTTCACAGCCCCACAAAACAGGCACGCTACCCAAGAAGACAATGTGTCCACCAAACTACACCGGTCGACTCTACCGGTTGCCCAAGATGCAGCTACACATGCATACGATTCAGATCCTGTGAGACTTGAAAGAACAATAGCATAATGTATCGCACTGACAGTACATAAGTATCGCAGTATGGCCAACAATAAGCGAATATGAATGGACGTAAAGGCATTGGTATATTGGGGCAATATTATAACACCCAAAAGAATATCAGGCCTTGTTCTAGAAGCTACATACAACAAACTTCCTACTAGTGACCTGTATGGGAAATGTACACTTGACTCATCTTTGTCACGCCTCGTTTGAACACCAGTACCTGCAGACAGGAACTGGTACACGCATTGTACACGTTTCATCGACGTCATACCTCTTCGTGAGTTGCGAAAAGTAAGAGTTGATGAATTACTGTCATGCCATCAATCCTTAGGAAGGTTACACCTAATAGTTTTTTTTTTTTTTTTTTTTTTAACTTCGAAAGACGTGAGTTCGAACTTGGATTCAAGCAACGTTACTACATTTGCTCTAAGAGTTTCGTTTCTGGCTAACAAAAGCAAAACATCCACATAAAACTGCATCTAAACCGAAATGATAAACACAGGTTAAGTCCCAAGAACTGAGAAAATCCCATCATCACTAATGGCTTTTCAAGTTCTTCCCATCACAGTCACCCACTTTGGTGAAGACCATATACGGCTGTTTGCAATAGCCACACCGTACCATGGTGAACCTCAGGTTTGAATCCTTTGGGGATATTCATGCAGGTTTTGCAATCCAACGTACCACCCACTGGATCAACACTTGTCCACTTCAGAATGGATACCAATAATACATAAAAGAATCTAACCTAAAACAAAATTCACAACTGGGCTGAATACTCCATCAAAATCCACACCGCTTGCTTGACAAAACCCCCGAGCTACTAGTCGGGAGCGGAAACGTCTAACGCTTCCGTCGGTATTCTTCTACCTTGTATATCCATTTACATCCCCACTTCCATACCAATAGTTACATTAACCTCTATGTACCCCTCTTTTCTTAAAGGATGCAACGTCGTCTCCCATGGACCGTTCCCATTCACACTTGTGAGGAGAGGCAATGGCTTCTGCATAGGTAATTGGCCCAACAAAACACACGTATGCCGCAGCATCACTGAAATCAACAGGACTGTCCTTCCCACTAGTGGATACAGTTCCGAAATCAGGTGTTCGTCTACCCCTAAAATCGAACAGTGGTTCAAACTGACATCCCCGTTCTACACAATATTATTTGACATCATTAACACTGCAGAACATAATTCCATCTGGGGTGTGATAGTACACATCCAATCTACCTACCCTTTGCCCCGTCTGACGGACTACTACTCCCCTACACCAATACTGATAATCTAAAGGAGCCAATTTGGGGGAGGAGCCTACACTATTACTACGAATGAATGGTCGTGGAGGAACTTCTTCAATGGTTAGTGGGCCCTCAGTTTTATCTTCTGCTTCTACCCTAGAATTACCATCCGATTCTGACTCTGTACCCGAACTAAGTCCCTTTCCATAGTTAAATGTAGTTGCACTTAGACTGGGTTAAAAAAAAAACTGAGGCCTATACTGCAAGGACCTCCTCCCTTCCCCATAACTTAACCTCACCAACCGTTACATGTTTAGTTTCAACGACCAAGCAAGTATGGGGATTCCACTCTATATCCTACTGTCTACCGCATAGCCAATGAATACCCCCTCCCAGCTTTAACGTCAAGGGTATCCCTTCCCGGCGTACGGAAGTGTACATAACACATTGCACCAGGTCTTCGTAATGTCTGACTGATACACCTCGAACAAACAATAACGTACAAGGGACCCTAAAGCCTAAGTATGAGTGAGGGCACCTATGCTTCAGGTAGGTGAATGTACATACAAATTCTGCCCAAGATTGCCTGGCAGAGACGTCTCGTGAAGTATTGCACGTACCCCTTCTAACAACGTGCGGTTAAATCGCCTAGCGATTCCAGCCATAGCTGGTGAGTAGACATTGGTTCGCTGATATCTGATACCCAACCTACATATATAATCACAAAATTCCATACCTCGGTCCGTGCGAACATTTACAAAGTTGAAGCTAAATTGTCTTTCCCTCCTGGCCGAAAGTCAACAAACGTTTGAAACACATCGCTTTCCTTAGCGATGGGAAACCCCCATGCATAACGAGAATAATCAAGTAAAGTAAGCACATATCTACAATTACCCAAGGATACCGTGCGACTTGGGCCCCAAACATCCATGTGAAGGAGCTCGAGGGGCTTCTTACTCTGCAAAGCACCAATACCCTTAAAACTGGTCCTAGTCGATTTGGTTACCTTGCAGACCTCACACTGAGGAGAGTTAGGCTTCACTCACTAGTATCCATGTACCACCTTGGAGTTATGTAAATGTATCGGGCCCAATTTACGCTGATGACCGAGCCTCGAGTGCCAGGTTTCCACAGAAACCGACTTAATTGGATATAACTTCAACATGTACTTTAAAGTCCCCCTTCTGATTTCTACTTAAGCCAAGGGAACTCGTACTCGAACCAGATGAGCAAGCTACAGCTCCATTCACATGTTTTGGTTTGACCTTAAGAGACAACAATGCATACACA
>JAHWFP010038598.1:0-13774 GCA_023313725.1 Lithobius niger
GTGAAGGAGGGTTTTATTTTTTATGTGCCTAGGGCAAACACAGCCTTAGGGAAAAAAAGTCAAATTCTTCAGAAAAATCTGAAAAAGGGGAAAAGAATTTCTGGTAACGGAGTTTTTATGTATATTTTTTCACTTTCCGGCCTTTACTTTGTAACATTCTAACAAGTGTTTTCTAAATTTAGTTAAGATTTTGAGCCGTTTTAAGATCTTGCATGTACCTTCCCATTTTTTTTTCACCGCTACAGTTTGAACTTGTGCCATCCATTTTCCAGACGACCTACAGATTTGCCCGTCCGTTCCACTTTGCAGATTTGTAACTTACCAAAGCAAATTCATTTTTCTCAAAAATTATACATTCCATGGCAATGTTACTCCTACAATAGATTGAAGGCAGGTCTACAGAATAGAAATAAAGAAACGAGATCAGCTGCAAATCTTAGTAAGAAACAATGAAACACTATGGCACTAACATTGTGAACAGCTAAGGATGACAAGTGAGCATCAATAATGACGTAAAAATTCACTAGCCATCATTACTCCGGGAACTCTAAGCCGGTTTCAATTCCCGTGAATTATTTCGTTATTATTTGCTCCTCACTTATCATCCCTAGCTGTTCACAGCGTTGGCTCCATTGTGTGTTCTTCATGTTTTGCAGAATAGAATTCATCTACAAACCAAAAACTTGTTAAGGATGCCCGAGACGCTTTTCCTACGTGTAAAGTAGCGATATCAAACGTGAAGGTACTATAGCCCAGAAGTTAGTTCAAAAGTTAGTTAACCAAAACCTGGAAAAATTGCTTAATGCGCAATTTTTGCGTGTTTCATTTTAGTATCAGAAGCAGGGGGGGGGGGGGGTGTCTGTTCCGAGCTTTTTGCATATTGCTTTTCTATTGGCTGTTGATTTTGCTGGTGCCACTGACGTCACAATGCAGCTCGACAACTTACGCACATGCGCACAAGCCAAACAAGACCGGAGCCAGTGACATTACCCGAAATATTGGTGGGAAAGCGAATTCATGAGCTGGGGAAGGAGCAACCTTCCTGTATAGTATCTAGTATCTAGTATAATCGTTCCACTCGACCTTGATCAGACGTATTAACTGATGAGATGAAAGTTCAGGATTGATATTGAATTTTTTTTTTTTTTTTAAATTGATACAGATGCAAACCGCTGTCTACGAAGCCAGTTTCCCGAGCCTGTTTGGCTTTCTGTAAAATAATTCCAGGCTATTTTTTTTTTTACCAAAGTGTAAAGCGCCTAGCTTCCTCGCCTCAATAACGGCTCAGTTAGCTCAAAGATGGGTGAAACTCCCAAGGATACTCTGTTGGAGGGTAAGTTACTAATAAATAGTGAAACCAGGACTAAAATATTTAAACTTTAAAAACAGGCTGTTTAATCAGGTGAACTTACAAAGGAAAAACAAGGATGAAATACACTGCATTAGTAATTCGACGTGTCAACGTGCGAAAAGTTACGAGACAATAAAAAAAAAACATGCGCAATTGACGTATGCGGTAGGACGGCAGACATACCAACAGAATACTACTAAAAATTCTGAATGCGTGGTGTACTGAACAATATCTACTATATTGCATATTATATATTTTTTTAACTTGTCTCGTAACTTTTGCTACTACGATACGGCAAATGAGCCAGAATCTTGTGTGCGACAATGGAATCACTGACTAGATAAGTTTTCATCGGACGCTGATATTGGTTTCGTTACAAAAAAACAAACAAACTGAAAACTTCGTTGTGTTACAGTTTCCCATCCCCTTCGTTCTTGTTTATCAGGCTTTTACATTTAAAAAATCTTCGAACACCATATTTTCAGTAAATTCAGCAGTTAATTTGGAGGGTGGCAGAGAGTAGTTGGGGGGGGGGGGGGGAGCAGAGAGTAGGAGAAATCGTATTGCGCTGATGGTACGTGAGGTTGACTACTTTAAATTTATTTACACTTTTTAATTAAAATAATTACACGAACATTAAATAATCGTACGAAAATTGTGACAAAACCCACATTGAATATAACTTTGCAATTTCATGTGGCCAGTTTTTGTTAAGCTTTACTGCTTATTTTTTTTTTATGTATAAAGATTATTTATAACAATCATTGGAATGTTTGTTACTATATACTAGAAATGTGCGTATGTAGTCAGTGGAAGAGATCTAAATTAACCTGCCTTCACTTACCATACGGCAGCGTTGTGGAAGAATCTGAACTGCTCATACAAAATTAATTATTTCACCATTGTTTTAATATTACGCCTATATACGAAAAACTAATGATGAAAACTAATTACAGAATAACTAAATTCATTCAGCCTTATTTCAAGGAATACATACACCAAATTTTATTCGAATCGGTTCTTGGTTTTATCCGTAACTGCAGTAGTGATCAACAGACAGACCGGGAGACAGAGTAGGACTGACGTGGTCAATGGTCACGAGGGAAATTTTACCCAAGGGTCCAGAGCCCCAAGTTGTGAAATATGTCAATTTGGGCTGGCGAAACAAAACAACAAGGTCGTGGTGAAGCGTTGAACCATTGATGGGCCCACCCTTTTACCCCTCGCAAATTTGTATCACCGCCCAAGTAAGGAGGGGAAAGGAATGTTTTCTTCTGTCTCGAACTCTTGTTTTCGAGAAAGATTTGCATTGAGATCGAAAAACAGTAGAAAATGATACATGTAGGCCTACTCACTACAAAGTACTTATTTTACTAGTGTTTTATAATGATCTTTTTTTTAATATTATTATTTGTAATTTTAAATTTGTGCGTAAAACTAATATCGAACCAATAAAACTTACATGAGTCTTCCCGTTACGGATTTTAAAAAAAATCTGAGAGATAGAGACCATGAGGAATATCCTGCTTTCCTTTCCTGTTTTTTGCAGGAGGTACAGATGTATGACAAGATTTAGATTAGGGGTTTGAACAACATCTCTGTAATGTGTGTGGTACAGTGGCAACCCGGACCACTGCACTGTGACTGAGGTTGGCGCTAATGACCAAGTTGTCGACGCGCCATTAAGCCTCAATTCCCCCCCCCCTTCCCACCCTGGGCATTCCGTGACTACCATGCACTTTGCCCACTCGTTCAATAATATACAACACCACAAATAAGCGTATAAAATACTGTAATATATTGCACCCGAAAAGCAGCAAGGCTAGCGCAATAGTAATAGTACAGGTTTGTTGCAAACGCAACCGGAATGTCAAGGACCTGGTGGTCACTGACTGCCATCCAATGTTAAAACTAAAAAAAAAAAAAAAAAAATATATAAATTACAAAAGTTAAACAGTTTAAAAGTATAAATCGAAGACGATGGTTCGGAGGAAAGGTATGTGATATTGGGTTAGGGTCACGAATGCCTTACCACCAAGGTTAGACCTACCAGGGACACAATGACCCCCAATGACGTGAGGGACAGCAATAATTAACAGCAAAGTCTATGCGCGCATCGCATTCAAAGTACCATCCATGTTCCAGCATAAAAATTCGGTGTACCATCCAGATTACTGCCAAAGGCAAGTGACGACCCACTTTGTATTGCTCTTCGAGATAAGAGAGGAACCACCTCAATGTCTACGTATAGTCTCTAACCAATCGCAATACTGAAGAGCTGACTTGCCGAAATGCGCAGTTACACGCCGTTATCATTGCAATTTTTCGTATTGGCGCACAACTTTACACTGACGTCATCCATAGATTGTGTAATTTCGGACGTTGGTTTTCACTGTAAGACCTCGTTAGAGGTTAGCATAGTTCGAATGTCGACACTATATTCTGTAGAGCATAATACCTTTTGAGCTTCTACACTGCAACTCACCCACATCTCTACTTTAAGTTATATATAATTGAACAGATGTGTCTGGTTTTTAAGATGTGGCTGACGTGATTTCCGTTTAGCCCTGTTTTGGACACAATCACGTTAATTCGATATGTGACACGTCGAATTAAAAACTACACTTACCGGTATATTTGGTTTAGAAATTCGGGTACGAAACGTGGGATGGCCCTAGGCCAGAAGAAGTAAGTGAGGCTTGCTTTGGCTTCTTGTTACGAGATCCAAAAATCCGTTTTCCATAGAAACTCCTGAACTTTTTTTGACCAGGGAAGTACTTAAGTGCACAAGAGCAGAAGTCAATAAACTTCCTGTAAATTTATTAACAAGGTAAATTTATTAACTCCTGAGGTCAAATACAAAATGCATTAGCTTTGTACCAAAATGGCGATGTTCATCTCAGCACTTGCTTGTTTGGAAAAACATGGAACGACCTAATATAGTTTCGACGATTTCGCTTTGCATTATCGCAACCAGAATTTAGAAATCACCTGAAATTCCAACATGGCAGTGATTTTAGCCCCGCCGGATCGCAACGAAAACAGTCAGTGAGGTGGAAGAGAATGGAAAATTTTTAATGGAAAGTATTAACCCAAATGACGTCACTGACAGTTAATCCAGGGAGCGTTGTTACCGTGACAACAACACCTCCGCCATCGCTATTTATTTCTGGCTGCGAGAATGCAAAGCTAGAGTGTTGCTTAAATACCAGAGCGTATTTAAGCAATGATCTAGTTTTGCGTTCTCGCAGCTAGAGTTTAGTTGCGATGGGGGAAACGTCGTTGCCGTGGTAACAACAATACACAGATTAGTTATCTATGACATCGTTTGGATAAATGCTAGCAGTCGTATAATCTGTAACAATAAGATAAAGACATGCATTTGACGAAACAATTTTCCCAATCGTTTCTGAACTTTCATTACCGGTATTGAATATTTTCGTTCCGTCAAATCGTCGCCATGTTGGAAATTCCGATGATTTCTACCTTTTAACTGCAAGAATGCAACACAAATGCACATAATTAAAGTCACATACCTTTCAGACGAGAATACACAATAATTTTTCTCGATACTTCATGTGAAGTACAGTTACAAAAAATGTTTTTTTCTTTTATCATTAGTCACTCATTATTCGTTTCAAAATATGGCGGCCATAGATGTTATGCCGCATTCCTGGTATAGTTTTATGTGCATCGATGATGAATTTCGATTCCCACGCTTAGGGCGAATTTAGGTAACAAAAATACACTTCTGGATCGTCGAAAGTAATTTTCTAGAATTTATTTATTTAAGCGTTCCCTGACAAAACCAGTCTCACAAAGAAGCTTTTAATTTTCAGCCCTCTATAATATTAAGGCGCTTGTTCGCCTGTAAAATGGGCAAAATGCGAATGGGCAACAATAACCTAAACAAGGTGCACAAACAGTGATTCCGTAATTCGACGTGTTGCTTGGTACATAGTATTGGAGGATGATAGAAATGTGCTAACGACGTATGCACTTGAAAAGGGGCCATACCACTAGGACACTGTACTAAATATTCTGAATGCGTGATGCATTTAAAAGTATACATTACACATATTTAAAAAAAAATCGACTCCTAACTTTTGATACTACAATACGGCAAATAAGTGATCACGCATTCACATAAGAAGATGGGTTCTCATCTAAGGCTATTATTTTTGTTACCAAAAAACCCCTGAAAGTTAATTGTTTTACAACTTCCCGTCCCCTTCGTTCTTTTTCATCAGGCTTCTACAGTTTTTAAATACAGGTGGGGGAGGGTAAGTAAGGTTGAATATTTTTAATTATTTATTATGTTTAGGTGTATTAACAAACGATAAAATCACCACACGAAAATGTAACACCACAATTTCATGTGACCAGCTTTTGTTGAATTTGTATGTATAAAGATTATTTATAACAGTAAAGTTTAAGAAAAGACCAAAAAAAATACCCTCTTCCCCCCCTCCCTTATACGCAATTTAGCATTATTTAAGGCTAAACAAACTCTAACGTGCTTCCCAGTCTACCCCCTCCCCCCCCCCACCCGCCCAAATATTTTTTTCGTGGTCGTAAACTGAACCGACAAAAACAGGCCAAACAAGAAGTAGAAATTTCCGCTCGTCCACCATTTTGGGTTTTCGAAAACGTGAAACGTGGCGCAATATTTAGGCCAACATTCCTCTTTCCACATTCTAATAATGCAAAACTTACTTCGCTCTTTTTTTTTTTTGCTTTCACTAATTTAGATACACAATTTCTACTACGACGTTGCCCAGTTGTCTCCCAGCCATTGGTGCACACTCCCCCCCTCCCCCCTCCACAACTTCCCCAAACGGTTCTCTTCCTGCTGCATCGTTTATTTTCAAACGCATCGTTTATACTATAACTACGACCATGGGTAGATAGGTTTGTGCTACGTATGTGCTACGACACATACCTTTGTTGGTATTTCTCCCATCCTTCCCTCCTCTCCCCAACTCCCACAAAACGAAGCATAGTTACGTAGATTATTTCTTCTCTCTCCTGCCCACCATACATACAACGCACTTTCTCATACGATCCCTCCTCCACCCCACGTGGTAATTTGGTCTCGCAACGCAAATGTACGACGTTTGGAAATGACGCACTATGCTCATCCATCGACGAAAGCGAAATTTCTTAAAACGATGTTATAAATAATTAAACTTTTCTGTAATGAAAATTAATATTATGGTACAATTTCATTTTAACTAATATAAATAGTCTGAGCGATGACGTCACAAAACAGAACGATGCCGACATTTCCCGAGTAGCAGCATCTAACCAACCCTCGATGCACATTTCCCCGAAGTTGAAAAGATAGGCCACCGCCATTTTTGCAAATTTTTGCTTAAGAGTACATCTGTATGCTGACATAAAATGCTAACGACCTCATTATAGAGATTAGCACTTTTTTTTTATTTCGAATTACTAAATCAGTGTGAAATCCCCAGTATTTTGATCTTCTACACTGCAACTCACCCACACTTATACTTGAATTTCGTCGGATTAGAATTAAACAAGTGTGTCTAGTTTTTGAGGGGATGTGGCTGACCCGCTTTGCCTTTGGCCCTTATTTGGGCACAACCACACTAGTTCGACGTGTGACACGCCGAATTACATACGTACTGTATGACATGCTGATCCAGTCCCTGGCCTATACCCCCGTAGGAATTTTTGAGTGGACGGATGAAACCTGTTACAGGGGTCAGGTACATTATAGTAAATAAAAAAAAAAAAACAGAGGTAGACATCTGAGAAACTTCATCCGAATTTTCCAGAACCAATTTTCCAAAATGGCCGGTTTTTTTTTCGATGAAATTAAACATGCCGTTATGCTTTCACCTGTGCTATCGGATTCCAAAAGAGTTACATCGGCTTCTGGATGATTAAAAAATGTTTATAATCAAGCCACCTGCACAATGATACTAAAGTTACTTGTAAATATGTCAGCCGAAAGTGGTTTAAAAAATTTGGTGTATGCAAATCAATACAAAATCGTACAGTACTACTTAGCATAAAACACGTACAGAGATTAGCAGTACGTGCTTTTCGAAACAATTAAACATTATGGAAGAATAGAGATCCCCACTTTTCAGAAAATCCTAAGTATGTCCACTTCGGACTATTAGAGGTCTACCGAGAGCACTTTTAATTTGAAAATCACAACACGCTTTTCCCGCTATGCCATTACCTTTTCACCTTTAAATGGGCTTAGGACGATCCGTAACTAAGTTAAACGATTTCGGTTAGGGTTGATGGAAGGACTATATCCCCACCTTTCATAAAATCCTAAGTATGTCCATTTCGGACTATTAGAGGGCGCCCGATTATGGTATAATCGCGTTTACCATAATCCAGGGAGCCCTGAATAAATTAGCCCAGTAGCCATAATCCCGTTTGCCTTACAGGTTCGTTTGCCATAAATCGTATATCAGTCTCATTTTAAATTACACTCGGAAAGAATATTCTTAGCATTCAAAACTAAATAGGGATTATTCACTCCTGGTGCCGAGTTTCTGCGCCGTCTGTTGACAAAATTAGGTACTGTTTGTCATTCCAATTGAACTACAGAGCTATGTTATTTGGACACATTTAAACTTTACTTTTTTTAAAATTCGATGTTAAAATTTGAATGTTTTCTAACTTTCTTTTAAAACCTTTTTTCTAAAGTGGTTTAAAAACAATAAAAATAGTTTAATCGTGATGCCACACATGAAACTTCTACTTATACATGCGGCAACATTACGCACCGAATGACAGTTGGACATTCTTATTTTTATTGTATCATGTGTGGTATCATGATTAAACTATTTTTATTGTTTTTAAACCACTTTAGAAAAAAGGTTTTAAAAGAAAGTCAGAAAACATTCAAATTTTAACATCGAATTAAAAAAAAGTAAAGTTTAAATGCGTCCAAATAACATAGCTCTGTAGTTCAATTGGAATGACAAACAGTACCTAATTTTGTCAACAGATGGCGCAGAAACTCGGCACCAGGAATAAATAATCCGTATTTAGTTTTGAATGCTAAGAATATTCTTTCCGAGTTTAATTTAAAATGAGACTGATATATGATTTATGGCAAACGAACCCGTATGGCAAACAGGATTATGGCTACTGGGCTAATTTATTCAGGGCTCCTGGTAAACGCGATTATGACAAACGGGATTATGGCAAACGCGATTATGGGAAACGGGATTATGACAAACGGGTGGAAGCCGTTACAGGTGAGCAAGGAGCATGAATGTTATTGAGTGCTGAAAATTAAAAACTTGTTGCTTCACGTCATTGTGAGACTGGTTTTGTCAAGAAACCGTTCAAATAATTCTTTTTTCTCTCACGAATTAATTATGCCACAATCAAGTCCATCGCTATTTATTATTTATGACGAGTTTCCAATTTTTGCTAAAGCAATGCGGCAGTGCATAACCAATTAAATCTTTTATAAATAACACGACTAAAGAAAGAACGAAGGAGAATAATAACTTTAAAAATTGTGAAAACTCTGTTGTAATTTCTCGCAATTTCTAAAACTTGCCTATTTTCGCACAGAGAACAACTTCTAGCCGTGAGCAAACGACGGTACGAAACGCAGCATCTAGCAGTAAATATTTAAAATCCTACATGGCACCCATTTCGGTTTGTCGATTCGAAAATATACCACCAAATGTTGGCGTTCGGAAATCAGTCTGTCATTTCGTGCTGTAAATCGACGCCGTTATGCTACGTACATCGTTATGGCTCGAGCCACGACGAGAGAATCTTGTGCACCTTTTGCATCGTTGCCATGGTTACTAGACAAAGACAATTCGAAAGCAACGTGGCCAGTTAAAGGTGAGATGCAACCAATGAATTTAGTGTATCAAGCAAGTGAATGCTATATGAGCGAGAAAATTTACGTTTTACGAGTCTTGGTGTAAACGCATCCTTAGTCGCTGGGACTAGATTCGTCCCTTATGTGGCTTCCACACCGGACCCCGAAATCCGCGTCTGGTGTCTGTCTGAGGCCCGACTTGTACCAACAGGGAAAACCCGTCACCCTTCTTTCCTTACCCCTCTCCACACCGTACTCCGACATCGCTTCCAAGGTGAGGATTTTAGTTAATTTTTCTCTTGCTGCAACATTTTCGGCACTGTCGTTGATCCTCTCTTCCCTCACTCTTCCGTCCCTTCCTCCTGCTTTCTCGTTATCTCGCTAGGACCCGAACACCGACCCTTTCCACACTGAGTCGGAGTGGGCGTCTCCAGTCCCGGCTTCGAATAGGACTTGACCTGGTCCCGAATCGGAGTCCAGTTTGGAAAGGTCAAGCTCGGATTCTGGACAGGGTCCGGATTTTTTTCCCCAGTGTCGAAAGGGTATTATTAGTCACTGGTTCATACAAGCAGAGGTGTATTTACTTCAGGGCCGACACAGATAAAAGTGGTGGCCTGCAGTGAAGCAGGGAGCTTTAATTCCATTCTGCCTTGGTCGTCTGTAGCCTAAATAGGGCATGTGGTAGCAGACCCGTTGAGCGCATTGGGACCTCACTCTGTGGAAGGCAAGTATGTACGACAGCTCTGTAGGGCAAGATAGAATACCACTTTGACAGAAATTTACTAGTATTTAGTTTGATGGGTAAAAAGTATGGTAAAAAAGGCGGTATGCACTGAACGTGAAATAAATGCCGTACACACATTTCAAAACTCATCACAACGTTAGCTTCAATATCAAAGTAAAGCTGTTGAAGATTAAAACTGTCGAAGAGCAAACGCCCAAATGACTCATCAGCCATCTTGGAGGAGAAGAAGCAAGGAATGATGGGTTGATCGATAAATGTTATTCGCCCTCCTTCTTTACCATACAAAAAAATCCCTCCGTATTCTATTTATTATTCCTAGTTTTTACCTGCATCCCTTTCAATTTTTCCTTCCCATACCACCTTTCACCCATCCATTTTTCGAATCTAGGAAAAAAGGTCCGGGGAGAAAAGTTCCGGGGAGAAAAGGTCTGGGGAAAAAAGGTCTGCATAAAAAGGTCCTGGGAAAAAAGGTCCGTAGAGAAAAGGTCCGGAAAAAAGATCCGGGCAAAAAAGGTCCGGGGAAAAAAGGCCCGGAGAAAAAAGGTCCGAGGAAAAAAGGTCCGAGGAAAGTTAAATAGCACGACGTAGGCACTGATAAATGTTGGCTTTCTTTAAATATATAGGCCTATGTATATGTTTATAGTGTGAATACAAAACAATACCCTGAGTATAAAATGTAATAATGCCCTTATTAATTAACGTTTGAACTGTCTTGGTTTGAACTGTCTTGGCTCGTTGGGAGGGAGGGGGGGGGGGGGGGGAGATGAAAGAACACGTAGCCTAATTTGGGAATCAAATTTTCGACAATGTTCGTGTGGCCGATTATTTGCCGCATATATATTTACCCTCACCAGTGTGAAAATACGCTCAGCTCTGGTTTCTGTTAAAGTTTCTGTTAAATATTTTGTTTCCCGGTTGGAGTTAATGTCTCCTGACTATATTTTTTTCGTATTATAGAGCAACCCATGTACACGGTATAGTCAGAGAATTGAGACGTAACGCCCAATAATAATCTCAGTTTTTAAAGAACTTCTACCTTTGTAGGGATATTTTTTCTCGGACTGATAAATATATTTAATTAACCTTGAATTTGATGAACAATTTAGAAATTATAAGCCAAAATGTATCAGTGCCTAAGTCGTACTACTTAACGTTTCTTCGGACCTTTTTTCCTCGGACCTTTTTTCCACGGATCTTTTTTCCACGGACCTTTGTTCTGAGGACTTTTTTCTCGGACCTTTTTTCCGCGGACCTTTTTTCCGCGGACCTTTTTTCCGAGGACCTTTTTTCCGAGGACCTTTTTTCCCCGGACCTTTTTTCCCCCGGACCTTTTTTCCCCGGACCTTTTTTCCGCCCACCCATTTGTCGACCAACCCATCATTCCTTATATTTCTACTCCTCCAAGTTGGGCAACAGTTACCATGAATAATAAAGTCAACATCCCAACTACAGGATTCGAACTATGGACACCAATTTTGTTTCACGTTCACTGCTTACTTGGTTTTTAGCCACTTTTTACAATTTTATCCTCCAAAAAAAGTATGGAGGGGCTTTTGATATGGTCATGTTTTGAGTTGTCGTTTTAGTTTTCTGTACAGCCGTACCGGCAGTGAAGACTATTGCAACGACTTTGTCCGTCCGTCCGTCGCTTTTTAATTAACCTTCGCAATGGTACCAGATAGAGACGACCATGGTTTGCAACGTTAGATTCAGTGTCAAAAGTTAGTTTAAAAACACGGCAAACTAAAACATCGGTAGTTCCTCACAGCTGATAGACTTTCTCGGCGTAACTATATAAAATAATAAGATTTGATCGTCGAATTGAAATTATAAGAATAACATGCGGCCGTAAAAACAAAAGAATTTTAGCTTCGTTTAAAATAGTCTCGTCACATTGTTGCATGGATGAATAGGCTTACCGCCGAACCAAATTCTTCATTAGGCCTATTTGCTACTCCGCAAAAATTAAAACTGCAGTTAAACAAATTAGGCCTAAAATCACGTTAACATTGCAACGTCGGGTTGCTACGAGTCGCTGCTGGCTTCATCACTGTACCACTCCTTATGATTCCGTTTTTACATTGCGTGTCTCCCGTCACTTCCCTTCCACTGATCTATATACGTTGCGCATGACGTTGTAACTATGTTCCCGGAGGTGCACCACGTTACAAAAATGAATAGGTAAAGACAAAAATTAAAACTGCATGGAAAAATTAGGCCTAAAAAGCTGACAATTACGCCTAACATGTAAAATAGGCTTAAAAATTATACATTTTTAAAAGGCAATTGTGATGGTTACTGCTTTTAGATTATATAATAGCAGTACCTTCCTAAGGCACCGAACACAGCGAACAAAACGCACCACTGTTACAGTTTGGTCCCAAACTCGACGTCGCGCGTGCGCAGTGATGTTGCGTCAGCCGTTCAGTACCTTCCTAAACTGCAATACAGCTCAACGAGCTCAGCAGCGTATTGATACGTCATACCTTCACCGCGACCAGACCTAGCTAATGGATTTGACCAGGATTGGCTAATAGATGTGACCAGGCGAGAGCAATGCCAAATTGCGAACCTTCTCGGGGAGGGGGTTTGCTGGGGTGGAAGTTTGAGCATGCGCGAGCTAACAGTTTTGACGAAACAGATTCGTCGCTGACGATGTTGACGTCAATCAAGCCGCATCAACACGGATATTAGCAGGGAATGTGCCAAACTGTCACCAACAGTGGTGCGTTTGGTTCGCTCTGTTTGGTCGTTTAGGAAGGTACCGAAAAGATCACTGTTGCAGTGCGTGAGTGTACGCCTCAACATTGGAAGTGGCGGAACTTTATAGAAAAGCGGTTACGACTAGGCAGTCGCTGCAGCCACTTGTTTTGTTGCGTACTCGTGTTGGATATCTCCATCGAGGAGTCACAGGCGTTGCGTTTTTATTTCTCTTCGCTAAAAAAAAAAGTTTTAAAGTATTAGTCGTACGTAACAGAATCAATGTACATAAACAAATAATCAAATTGGTTACTATTGCCGTTATTATTATTTTTTTTCGATCTGCAGAAAATTTTCAAAGGGTGTTAGGGAACAGAGAGGGTGGGAGGGAGAATTATAAGGATGGCGGGATACGTCTGGACTAAAGGAAAAATGTGTCGGCTGTTGTTTCTGGTAGGGGGAACCGTTTTTCGGAAAAAGGTTTGCAGAATAAAATGGAAGTGAGTGGCTGATGTGTTCGATTTTAAATATTATACGGATCTAAGTATAAAACCCTGCTCACATATTTTACTCACGATTACAAACGCTGAGTATTACTAGCTAGGGTTTCTCAAGATCTTACAGAGGTTAACGAAGCAAACAGCTCAGCCTTGGCTGCCTTAAAATGAAAACGAAAAACACTATAACTGCCCCGACAGAGAATTGAACCGACGACTTCTTTCACACGAGGCCAGGTGTTGTACCAGCGCTGCTGGGCTGGCCCTAGTTTCAGGCACTAGCCGAGCTGAGAAATGAAACTGCTGTCGAAATGTAATATATACCAGGGTTCGATTTCTGGCTACATGACTGGTGACATTTTATCGTCATGATTGCCGTATAGTGGGCTTCACTGCCGTCCCCGGATGCAGGGGCGGATCCAGAATTATGTAAAGAGGTGTGCTCCCCCAAACTTTTCATACGAAAATGTTTTTTGTGCCCCAACGTTAAAAAAATGTACTTCCCCGAATTTTTTTTAATAATGAAATACAGCCACATGGTCAAACTTTTTGTCAATTTCTAGCAGAAAAATTACGATCTAAAATGTTTTAAGGTCAGAAATCGTGAAATAATCTAGTTACAACTCCCCCCCCCCCCCCCC